>JAPMNP010387000.1:0-12580 GCA_029874935.1 Atherina boyeri | reverse complement strand
GTGTGTGTGTGTGTGTGTGTGTGTGTGTGTGTGTGTGTGTATACCACTTACAACAGACGTTGTCCATCTCCCTCACCCAACATGGGCAGGCCAGGCATCTCTCATCCACATTCCTCAGATTATAGGGCCATCCCAGACGAGCACAGGCAAGCCCGGACCCACCTGGGCAGACCCTGGTAAATTCCTCTCATGCTCAAAGACCCACTAGGATAAGAAAAGCTGGGGAGAAGTGGGGCATTTTTAGGTGATGTCTCTATTCTCTCTTCAGCAGATTACATGAAAAAAACATGAATCCGTCCACTGAAAGTCAAAAGAATGACCCCCAGCTGGCAGACATGCACTCCAGATCTTTGCAGTTGGTAATGTCCACTCTGTACCCACCTGCCCCCCCTCCTCCATTCACACCATTGTGTTTGCTTGGCGCTGATGTTAGAGGAGAGAGGGGCTCGGGTGGGGGAAGGCAGGGTAGGGCTATCGACACCAGGGCCATTGTTTCTCAGCAACCCCCATTCAGGGTCATTTAGCATGTGACACCTATAGGGGCACAGCACATTACAAATGGCACTGAGGAAAAATAAATGTGCCAACTCCCTACACTTTGACCCGAGCCAGGATGACGAGAAACCCTCCGACAAGAGAGAGAAGCATCAGGCAGTGGCAGAGGGAAAGTGATAGTAGAGTCAATATTAGGAACAAGACAACAGTGGTTGAAAATGTTGGTGTAAAAGTGACAGCATGGTTGAACAGGCTCATCTGCATACCCGAGGAGGGTGTCAGCAAACAGGGATGTGTTACCTACAGAAGGGTGTGCTTAATGTATGTGATTGGCACGTAGGAAGCAGACAGCTATGGGCATTCCTGCCAAGCCATCAAAGGAAATGAGAAAGAGACATTGGGGGAAGGGGGCTGTAAACGGACTGGAAAAGGCCCCGTGTTCACCACACCTTAGTCTGTTCTTCTGACAGATAGCTTGCAGACAGCTGGAGCTTCAAGAAGCTAAATCATATTGTCATGACTTTACAGGCGCATCAGTAGAATTGATCATCTCATGCTAGTAGGACATGATACAAGCATCATATTTTTAGTAAAGTCTCCTTATGGTTGGCATTTCTTGTAAACACATTTGTAGTGTTTGTCTCGAGGTAACTGATTCAGCAAATAACTACAAAGTTAGCAACAGAAGGTTAATCTTAAACAACAATTAACAACACATCAGCTATAGTTAGCTACCTATTACAGCCAATGTGAATTCCACCCTGTGGGCGTGTACAGGGGCGTAACACCAAATTCAGGGCCATGTACACTCCCAATGTCAGTGGGCCCCCTACCCATGCCAAAGCACAAAGTGTGTGGGCAAAAAGAAAATTGAATTTGAAATTATCTAAAAATAAACTAGCTGTTTAAGCTACAATCAGATCAGATTATAGTAATGACTGGCTCTTCTTTAAATATCTATAAACCATAGGTCACATTTGGTTTATGTACTAACATTTTGATCCATGACACTCGGGCAAATTTTGATTCCAAAACAATCATTTTTTTTAACTGTATGTACGGATGACTGGCACTAAGTTCATTCTGTCAGTTGGTGTTATCAATATATTTGAAATAAATCATGACACCAATCAATTGGAGGGCCCAAATAGTTCAAAATATTATTTTCATTTTTGTGGGGGGGTTTTAATGAGCCCCTGTCCCTACTCGGGGCTCTGGGTTGTCAGGTCAATTTTTCCCCCCACAACCTCGCCCATGGGCATGAATAAAGTATGTATTTATCTATAAATTTGTTATTTAAACAAAGAAAGTAGTAGTATGTTGCAATCATTAAAAATGTGTTAAAGACTGGCAACCATAAGTTTACGTTTCATTGATTTACAAATTAAATCGAGGGTAAAATATTGCCTTGCTAAACTGGTAACTACTGCAAAGTTTTGCTCCCGCCCTGTTCCCCACTTCATTGCTTTCATTGTATACTGCCCTTAAAGCTATTGTCTATGAGGAAAGCTGCCAACAGGTTTTCATTTCACAGGAATGGGTTACACAACCCATATGAACCCATTACTCAGGCCTGTCCCCAGAGTGTGCATTAATTAACCTTCAGGCAAAAAGGTAGCAGCACCTGAGATAAGACGACAAAGTGTGACCTCCCCAGTTAGGAAACATTACCCATCAGATTTACTCTGTGAAAAGGATCACTTACAACAAACAACAGAATGAGATTAGTTCTCAAGAGAAGAACACAAACTAAGAAGAGTCAAACACAGTCTTGGTTTTCAATCAAGCTTTTAATGAAAAGATCATAAAATAACAGTTTATTTTTCCTCACTGCTGTACATTAAGACTGCAAGGTTGTGAGTGCTGAGGTCAGCTGTATTACACTTTTATGACACTTTGAGTTTGCGAGCCCCATCGTTATGCACGGCGGTGGCTCCGACCTGAATACGAGCTCTCTAAGGAGTGGAGATAAAGAGAGAGCCCAGCCTGGGTGCTGCCAAAAGCCACAAAAAGGGTCAGAGAACCTCACCTTAAAAATACTAGTGTGTGCATGTTAGGCGGTGTTTGCGGTTTAGACGGTGGCATCTGTGTTTGCTTTACTGAAGGTTTATGCACATACATGCCAACAAAAGTGCACCTGGGTGTGTGCACCTTTGCATGTGAAGTGTTAGCCAAGGGGAAGGGTTTCTTGCCCTTTAATTATTCATCAGCAAAGACCCTACATGTCCATTCCAGAGCCTCTCAGCCCATAGATACTGATACATTATTGAGAAGCTGTTCCTGAAGAAAACCAGAGAGGAAGCTCGATACACCCACTTCATGAGCAGCTCCGCTAATCAACTCTTCAAGTACTATATTTCTTAGCAGCTAATCATGTCTGTCCATAAATGTAGTGCACATCAAGGTGACAGTGTGCCTTTATAAATCCATAAGTATATGTGAATTAAAAGTTATGTATGAAAATATGCTGCTATATACTCATCAAAAAGAACATTTTGGTTACAGGTGGACGGCAAAAATATAAATGTAATGGCAAGACAGCACATTTCTGTAAACACTGAAAGTTTTGAGGTAATTTGGTGTTTTTTTCTTCTTTTTTAAAGTCACTACTGCACAATCTTACTGAAGGTACAGTAAATACTGAAAAATGCAGCAGAGCGGAGAATACAGGCCCCTGCACAGTGACAGAGATTACAGAGGGCCAAAGGGCTAAAGCAGGGGTCAGGTGTATCTGAGATAAAGCAAGGGACAATAAAGCTTAGACAGGATTTAATGGCACTGGAGGCCATTTTAAAACTGGCTTTGGTTCAGTCTGCCGAGGTAAGGAGGAGCATCTCCATAATAACTGGACAGACAAGCCCCTCTACAATACAAAATGCCTGGAGAGGATGGAAGTAGTAAGAACCGCGAAAGTATCAAGAAATAAAATGGAAACTTTAACACCAACAACTGAGCACAGTCACTCGGAAGAGTTTCCTGCTCCATATATGTAATTTTAAAGCTTTTCTAACACTGCATAATGATATGGTATCTTTTACAAACACAACAACAATGATGAGGTAAGAAGAGAAAGACAAAGAGTAAACCGTCAGTTAAATTGGAACTGATATGAGAGCACGCAGGTCCTCCCAGAGGCTTTGAAAAACATACAAAGTGCACTTAGTAAAGCTATCTCATCCAACGTTTCTAAAATCTTCAAATGTGGAACTGACACTAAAAACACTGACGTCATGTAAAAGAGATGGAAGAAGTGGCAAGTGGTTTAAGACAAGAAATGTAACAAAATTCAAGAGAAGAACATTAATATTCAAGAGGAGAACATTAATTTTCAGAGGAGTAAAGTGTGGATTATGTGCATGTTCCTGCTGTGTACATGTTTTTTTTTTTCTTTTTGCTTTAGCAGCATGGCAACACCCAGGGAGAGCAAGCTTTAAAAGATACAGTAGCCTCCGCTCTGCACAGGCAGCGACAGTGTCCTGCCCGTGTCCATAGATGGACACACAAAAGGGTTAAAGTTCAACTCCCCATCGTGTGCAGTCAGTGAGAACTCAAGACCGCATGGGCAAAAAAAACAAACAAAAAAAACAAAACACCCATAGTGAATTACATGAATTTAAACCCTATAGACTGCCAGGTATAACTGAGAAGATAGTAAATGCCATAGACCATTTTCTTTGAGTTGGGAGAAATACATCAGTTCTCCCACAAAAGTCAACTTCACAGATTGTGGTTAATGGCTATGTTTTGTGTCTCATTTTTGATTCTCAGCTTGAAATCCTTAAAACAAAAATGAAAAAAAAAAGGGGGGTCCTGCCTCCACCTCAGTCTCACACACTGAGTAAATTCTTTGAAGAGGTGAGGGCGGGCCCAGAAATAAATACATTCATCACTGACAATAGACATTTGATTAAAAAAAAGAACACTGTCAATAAGTGTTTGCGCCAACTTTTTTTGAGGCTCGGCCAGCCAGGGGTTTGTGCTGCTTTTACCCACAGAACACAGACAAAAAAAAAGAAAAAAAAAAGTTTTGAAACATCGTTAAAACAGAAAAACAACAAGAACATTCACAGTTAAGACAACTAGATAAGCCTGTTTACATGCAATGAACAAATCAATGCTACATTCTCCAGATAGGTTTTAAGAACCGCCAGCATGAGAGATGTACCACGTTATACTACCATTCAAGCACCCCCCCCCATAAGAGATCCAAGCAGAAGAGGTAGCCCTCAAGTGCATTTGGGCAAACACACAGACACAACGTTGAGCTAAATACCCTGACTAACAATGCCTTTTGATTAATACGTCAAGGATGCACTGCCTACCTCCCCCTTTCCAGTGGTCCCATCTGAAGACAGGCCAGAGGGCAGGAGGACTGGGGTGCAGGGTCACCCCAAAGCCAGCTGGCAAGGAGGGGAGCAGGGGGAGTGCCCCCAAACCATACACCCTCCTCTTTATTGAATATGCAGTAGCTCACCCCATGTTCAACACTAAGCTTTTTTGTTTTGGCAGCAACATCTGTGGAAAAGCATACCAAGAAAAAAAAAAAAGAAGAAAAAAAAACAAAAAAAACACTCACAAAACCGTCTCCCTGACCGGCCGAGCCCCGACTGAGGTCTGTAAAACTGTAAAAGTTTATGTAAACAATGAGATAAATACATATGTTTCTTTTTTTTTCTTTTTTTTTTAGAGCCACACATGGTTCCATAATCATTCAAATGTGCTTTGGTTTAAAAAATAGTTTGTGGATTTGGGTATGAGCTTTTCTTTCTTCTAAGTTCTTTGTACAAGTTTGCAACTATTTCTGAACATACTGTGTTACTAACTAAAATGTAGACTTGTTTCAAGCTGCCTCGCCTTTGTCAAGGCTTTTCGTGTTAGTTGAAAAAAGTACCCCCCTGTTCGTATTAAATATGAAACTAGTGTTTTGCTTTTCCCATGATTAAAATACAGAGAAAATTGATACAATGCTATATCTTACAAATGTAGCTGAGAGTCTGCATTCACAGATGCAGAACAATCCCTGAAGTATTTGAATAGTAGTAGTACTAGTAGTAATAGCTATAGTAGTAGTAGTATGGTCACAGTTTGGAGTTTTTTTTTCTTCGTTATGTCAAACAAGCAAGCATTCAAATGCAGCTGCAAAATATTTTGCAGAGATGGCTAAAGATCACATTGTACAAACACCTTTTGCATAACAGACATTGCGCTGTATTGCAGTAAGTGCGGACAAATACAATAACGTTTGAAGGCAACGCATTGTGGACTCCCTCTTTAACTAGAAGAGGTCACAAGCAACGATGTATGAGGCGATAAATGACATGTTTGCGGGGTGGGAAGATGTGAAAAATCCACATGTACCATGCAGTAACTAAACAAGACACGGAAATCCAACACAATGTAACAGCTGTGGGAGTCCAGGATGCAGGTACCTTAAAACGATAGTGTAACCGTAGCTGCATCCCTGTGATAACAAACATTTCACAGACCTTATCGAGACGACAAAAGGAGATATAAAAAAAAAAAAAAAAAAACATTTTAAAATCAAGAGGACAGTTAAACCAACGTAATGGAGGAATGCCTATACGAAAAACTTGTAGTGAAGGTTAATGATCCACAGTGTGACTGTTGAGAGTAGATACACTGGACAGGTTTCAGCGAAACCTACAGACAACAGAGGGGTCATTCCCAACTTGTGGTTTCTTATGATGAGGTACAGCTTAAAACAGTTTAAAATAATTTAAAAATCATACTGTGTAATATTGGAATACAATCAGACACAAAAGGATGCTGCAGGAGACCAACGAGTTGTCCATTTGTCCAGTGCATCTCTGCTTCTCCCTTCTTCTTACAAGTTTTAACAAGTCTGGCTCAAAAAAAGAAAAAAACAACAAAAAAAAACAAAAAAACAAGCAACTTGAACTTCACATTTAAATTCTGATTATAATTCCTATCTTTTTTTTTTCTTTTTCTTTTTTTTTTTTTGGTCTGAACTGAACAGATAAAATGTCATCAAGTCTTGTTTTTCTTAAAGTCAGGGAATATAAAGTGATAAGAACTCTGAATACAAACAAAAAGAAACAGGAAAAGCATGTTCGGGGGAACATGCGTTTAAAACTTTATCGGTTTTGTCAGGCGATAAAGTTTACATAATACCGGCCCACCAATCAGCACAAGCTTTCCTTTGCAACCAGAAGAACCTCCTTCTGTCTCAAGAGTCATTGGCCAAAACTCCTTCAAAAGAGTGGATTTCTTTGTCTGGATTTAGAATATAATTCATAATTTGTTTTATACAGCAAAAAGAAATAAAAAGAGAAATAATTTAGTATGCTATATATCTTAAGTACATCTTTTTTAAAACTTTGGTTATGAACTTGTCTAGCAATGCTTGTTAGTTAGCTCTGTTCGCCTCAACATTCATAAGATCTTTGGAACACTATACAACTAAACTAATCAACTAACCACTATTTGCTCCAGGCAGGACGCTACAGTACACTTTGAAGTGGGGCCACAATGACCAGGGCACCCTCTCAAAAAAAGCTATATCTGACAAGTACATTCAACAGCTAAAAACAATATTAATGTGTAAAATCTATGAGCATTAAAAACCTGTGTTGAGAGATGGGCAGGTTAAAGCATTAGGTGAAAAGTTACCATAATCTACACACTTTTTACAATTAATTACATAGGAACTTTCAACTAATCGACAGAGTTCGTAAGAGTAATCAGAGGTAGCGAGGTCACAAGCCTATATAAATAGACTTTTTTTTTTTCTGAGGGGAAGAAAGCTATACAGACAGAAAAATAAACGTACCCACAGAACATAAAGTTCGGTCTAAAACACCCTCTTCTTAGGCCCATTACACCACCCATCCCATCCCACCCCAACCCCTCCCAATCACAAGAAAAATCCCAAGACCTTCCAGTTTAAAACATTCACTGAAACATGACTAGTTCGTTAAGTAAAACAAGTACCACAAGGTGTTCATCTTTCCAGCCAGGATTCACTCCTGGGAGTAATAGCAGGCAAAACAATGAAAATCCCCTCTACATCAATGCAAAACAGCCATAGAGAGGACTTTGAGTATTTGTTATCTGTTAAAAACAAACACATCCTCCCAACATGCGCCTTCTTTCTTTCAGGACTTTCAGTTAAAGCATGGAGATCGTGCCAACCCCATTTAACCCCCCCCTCTTTCATACCGATACCCATCACCAACATAAAGGATATAAAGCTGTCAGGGTAAAAATAATCTTTTTGCTGAATTATTGCCAGTATTGTTTGCATGGGTTTTTGGTCAAAATAGCTCTGGATTACAGACTGGGCTTTTGAGTTAATCTGTTTGAGGAAAACTCAAAGACTTAATGCTTACAGAGTGAAGAGAGGAAGGCTGCTGAAGGGTATGGGGTGAGGGGGCTTGACATTATATCAGTACCCACATTCACATTTAACAAACCAGAAGTCACACCACTTCACTGCGGTTTCATGACTTTGGAGAGAAACAGGAGTAAATTTGTCCCTGTGGAACTCCTGAGAGGTGAGCAAACGTCATTTGATAAAACGATGACTTGATCCTTGCATCGACAAGATCCCACCATCACCAAGAGAGCACTGTGGCTAACGGCTACATCATTCACTCAGCCAGGGTATCGTAAACTGGAATTAATATGTAGAACCATGTGTCTGCATGTGATGGTGTGCATTTCTTTGCTTTCGAGATGGAAAAAACGTAGAGAAATATTTCTTTTTTTTTCTATTCCCAGAGTTCTTTGGCTTGATGCATTTCTAAGAGGGCGAGGTGTGCATTCTCAGGTGACTGATGAGGTTCCGCTGCTGGGTAAACTTCCCACCACATAGCTGGCATTCATACGGCTTTTCCCCAGAGTGGACGCGCATGTGCTCTGTCAGACGGTACTGCCTTGTGAAGCGCATGCCACACTCTTCACATGCAAAAGGTTTGAGGCCGAGGTGGCTGCGCATGTGGCGTGTCATGGTTCCCCTCTGGGTGAACATTTTGCCACAGATGTTGCAGGGGAAGGGCCGGGTCAGCCAGTGGCTCTTCTCATGTTGCCTCAGCGTTGCAGGGTCTTTGTAGCTCTTACTGCAGACTGTGCACTTGAACGGACGTGTTTCGGAGCCAAAGCCAGAGGGACCAACTGGTGCAGAAAGGTCTTCTGCCTCCTCCTCATCTTCCTCCTTCACAAAGGTCCCTCCCTCCTCTTTGATGTAGAGCTCATCCTCTGTGTGCGTCTCCACGTGAGCATTGAGCTGCTCAGAACTGGGGAAGCCCTTACCACAGGGAATACACACATAGAGGTTGTCCCCAAATGCTGGCTCAAAACCTTCCTGCCGGTAAACATAGTTGGCGCTGTGGTGCCCCCCTCCTGAACCCCCGCCACCTCCTGCACTCTCGCCATCGCTTTGACCACTTTCTTCACTGTGGTCCTGCCCGTTCTCTCCTTCCTCTTCCTCAACTTTACACTGGAAGGACTTATCGGACACAAAGCTGCTGCCACTCCCTCCACCAATCCCAGAAGGCCGGCCATCTTTAGGACCAACTATCACCCCATTTACAAGAGGCCTGTCATGATCTTCTGACTTCAATCCTGACGCCTCTCTCTTAGGCCATTCATTCTTGCGAGCACCCTGCCGGGTTTTCTTCTGGGGCGGCGGGCCATCTGACTGGTTCTGGGTTTCCTCTGAAGCTTTGGATGAGTTGAGGTCCATGGTCTCTGAGATGCACGTGTCGACACCTGGTAGGGTGGTAGAGGAGTCATCCAGTGAGGCACTGTTGGTTGTGGATACTGAGGCAGATTGAGGGGATTCTTGGGAGTTGCTGTGCGGGCTGAGGGCATCAGTGGCTGTGCCTGCAGAGTGAGGACTCTTCTTGGACAGGTCGAGCCCAAGATCAGGCTCCCCTGCACTTGCTCCACTGCTGAGATTACCGTTACTGCTGCCATTTCCCCCAGTCCCATTCTTCCCAGAGCTGCCGACAAACATCTCATCATCTGAGAGCTTGTCCCGAAGGCCTTCATCTGGTTGTGGTTGGTCGGCATCTGAAGGGGTCGGATGATAGTGGTTGTTTGGGCCAGCGGGGGTAGAGGAGGAGTGGCGCTGGTTGTTGAGGCGTAAGCGGCTAAGGGGACCTGGAGTGGAGGGTTTACCTGGCAGGGGTTTCCCACCACTGCGCTTGAGCTTCTTTCTGCACAGAGCAGCGAGGTCATGGAGCTGGAGGTAGCTGGCTGCGGTCAAGAGGGCACTGAAGTTCTGCTCACTGCTCTGGTCTGACGAGGACAGGAGCTTCCCAGTGTAGATGAAGTCAAGTACTTGTCTGAATACAGAGGGGTTGACCATCTCTGTGTCGAGGTTGATGAGGTTATCATGGAGGACCAGAGATTTGAAATAGATACTGCTTGCTGCCAGGATGTTCTTGTGGGCACGGAAGAGCGCATTCTCCACCACGATGATAACATCACACAGAAATCCCTTGGCTCTCTGCTGGTTGAGTTGCAGCAGCAGTTGTTTGGCATGATTTGGCAGTTCCATTTCCTCCTTCCTTCTGTCCTTCTCTTTCTCTTCCTACACGAACACCACCTAAAGCTGATAGGAAAGAAAGATAAAGTGGTTAGTTTGGCCTTATAAAGAAAGATAAGAAAAATATAAAAACACTGAAATATGAGCAAATGTAATTTTGTCAGATTAAAGCCTTAATTGCACAAGTCTGAAAAGTACAAGAAAGTCAAAAATCCTGCTTGGTCGATACAGTATGCAACAGTTTTAGTAGCAGACAGAGCTTGCATTGTTTGGGAGGGGCATTTTTTGTGCAAGTCTGGTTCATTTTGCAGTTTACAGTTACACCATTTGCATGTTTCACACATTGATCAAGCTGTGCAGAAACATCAACTCTAGCCTCTCACGGGGAAATGAGCAAACTGTTAGCACACCGTGCCACATAGTCACATGGCGGTATAGAAACTGGAACCCAGCCCTCCCCCTCATCTTCCTTTTTAAACAAATTGCAACCCTACATGGATCAGGTTCTGATTGTACACATTGCCACTGTTCTGGCACAAAAGCCATAGGGGTGGAGAGGAAGAAAGGGTAAAGTAACTACTTCTCTCGGGTGCCTCCTCTCAGCTTCTCTTCCCCATTTCATCAGAGTAACTCTAGTTTCGATGGGATGCCCTCTTTGGAAGCACTGCTCACTCAGCCTCCATTAGGTCATGGTAATGTCAGCCCTGCCCTATTGTCTGAAGGTGGGGGTCGGTGGCACAGCAGGGCCGGGGGAAGGGATTAGGTGACACCTGAGCAGGTAAAACTACACAAGAGCATGGGCAGAAGAGTAGAGGGAGGGTGTGGCTCAAAGACAAGGACAGCACCACTTGATCCTCCGGAGAGGCCCTCATTTATGGAATTAGGACAGGTGAATCTCATTCACTGATGACCCAATACATGCAGTGCTCTTTCCCCCCCAGTTCAAACACATGAAACAAATTTAGTTACAAAACATTCAATGCAATAGATGAAAAGAGTGTTTTCCACAGCCACACGATGGTTTAGGCAGGAGGTCTGTCTTTGGCACAAGTTTAAATGGACACACATCTTTAATGCCCCTGAACACAGTGTGTAGAGTATTACAACAGATTACACAGTAATGCAGAGAAATACTTAACTCAAGCTGTAAATACGTGTGAAAATGCACCATTTTAACGCTGTGCCAACCAAGAGATTTACTGAAAATCATGTTTCATAACCCAAGGAAGAAGGGAGTGCTTCTAAAACTCAAAACCGGGAGCTATGATTGTACTTTGCTCTACCAATACCCCTCATGTCAGTATGGTTGGTGTGTAATAAAGCTACACTGTAACAAGGAGAAAAACTTAATAGCAATTTTCAAAAAGGCAGCTGTGCAGTTCAAATCCTACTGAATGCAACTGGAAAAATAAACATTGTTTTGTTCATGAATTGACTCAAAACTGGAAGCAATATATGGTTTTACATCTTGGAGCATGATGCAATGTCATTATGAGGTTCACCGTTCAAGAATCCTGACTAATGACTTTTCCTTTTCATATGTTGATCAAAAGGACTAAAACTATAATTGACTTTTTTTATTTGCTACAGAGGCTAAGCCATAAATTGACCACAACATAAATAATTCCAGACTTTTTTGGAAAATCTTTTGTTTTTATGGGATTAGTTTCAAACCATGCAAAGGGTTCAGGCAGTTTCTCTGAAAGGGCAGCGTGTCTTAATAGGTTAACTGGTCAAATCAGATGGAATAAATTAGGTTTTAGCACACATGAGGCGGTTCTCATCTGGAGGATATTTTTTCTCGTCCGTACGACAGGAAATGAGCACGCTGGTAATACACCTTTATATAGTGTTTTCTTCTCCTTTTTTTTCAATAAATACATCAAAATAGACCATTTACCAAAACAAGAGGAAGACATACAGTTATCCAGACATACACAGACCATACAGTCTGAGAGACGGCCTATCCAGAGTCTTCAGTGTGAGCAACATCTCAACATCAAATTTAAGGAAATGGATGAACCAATACATGCAGTAATGAACACATGAGGACGTCGGGGCATCACTGAGCTTGTAAATAACAGAGAAAATGTGCAGTTTTTACTCAGTTACGAATCTTTAGCATAAGTCACCTTATTGGTGCAAATGCAAACAGAGACAAAAACCTTTCAAGTTATGTGGTTCTCCTGGAGCTCCCCAGTTACCGGTTAGTATAATTATAATAAAACTGCATTCTTCATCATGGATCATGAAATTTCAGTGTCAATAAAGAACTTCTGCCCTCTTGCCGCCTCAAACATTAACGGCAAGGTCCCATATATTTCAGCTCTACAGCCACCAAACTGATTACAGAATAACATAAAAATGCATAAACATAAAAACTGCCACAAAAGAAGATGGCTGATCAAGGATGTGTCTATTACATGTAATACTGAAAGCAGTGAAAGAGCAACAAGGTCGAAATTGCCAACTGAAGATGGCTGAGGGGCACTTTACACGACAACGTTGCCGTTTTTGTTTGAATTCGCGGGTGCAAACGAGCCTGCATTTACA
>JAPMNP010386334.1:0-10112 GCA_029874935.1 Atherina boyeri | reverse complement strand
CGAGTAAAAACGCACAGCCCATCAGCGGCAGCTCTGGGCTGGTCAGACCTGAAGCAGAGGCGCGCCGACTACACTGCGGAGCCGACGCACAAGTATAAACACAGAAGAGGTTGTGGAGGTTGCGGAGGTTACGGCGTACCCTACGCAAGGGAGCCGACGCAGAAGTATAAACCAGCCTTAAGTGATGCACATCCAGCTTACAGCATTTAAAGGAACAATGGAGTTTTGGAAAAAAGGCTGGACAACCACAGCAAAGTCCTCTCTGCCATCATAGCGGCCTCCATACACCAGCTTTTCAGTATTGACCTGACAGAAGAAAAGGTTGATGTTATTATAGGGAATGCAATGGAAGCACACATTGTGCCCTCACTGGTCCTGTAATAACTACAAACCTGTAATTCCCGATTGATCCGTTTCACCTCAGCCAGCTCTGGTGAATCCTCTCCAGGTAACAAGAAGCAGGGGCAGACCAACCTGTGGATGAAAGATGGAAATAAACAGTTGAATTTAGAAGATAAAATACTCAGCCATCCTTGTTTCAACATATTACTACCACAAATGAAAGTATTTGTAGATATATTATTGATTTGGGGATGAGACAGTTCATTATCATATAATAAAATATTTTCAGCAGGATTTTCTTAAGCACTGTGCCACATTTGGTTTGATTTGGACCAAGGGCAAAGGGAGAACCCACTGAATTTTAAAGCACTTAGATCTCCTTTATTTACACTGCAAATTAGAGGACTGCCCCTGGTGAGGGACCCAGCTCTCTTGTTCTTTGCTTGACTGACTCAGTATAAAACAACAACCAGAGATGTACTTTTGACTAAAAATCATTCTGAAAAAGTTATCTTTCTGGCGTTGGTTCCTGACAAATTGAATAGATCAATAAACATACTTTTGTAACACGTTGCACCCGAGACTGTCCCTTTTGACCCGGCGAAGGCCTTCAATTTCCAGTATCTCCAAGACATTGATAAGGGCTCTTGGAACCTACAGTCAGAAAATAATAACATATTACCTTTCTGCTCCCATTTTAAAAATTTGAATAAATGAAGAAGATTTTCTTGGTTAGTTAAAGAAATGTGTGCATGTCTAATATCACTTGTGATTTTACTGCATAACTGTTGTTGTTATTTAAAGGCCATCATCTCACCTCTCTGTACAGGATATCCAAGCTCGTCATGAGATGATGGCTGTAGTTCTGAGGTGAAAGAGAGGCCTGCGTTTTGATAATAAAAAAGGAATTAATTCATGGTAAACAGAGTTCAATCATACAATTTTCTTCCATCTATGTTGTGACTAGAGAAAAGCAGCATAATGAAGTGGCCAAGTGGCAATCTAATCACATTTCAACCATAAAAATTGTGCAACATGCTAGAGCTCACCAGCAATAACTAACCCTAAACTATCACTAAAATTGATGCTGCTCCTTGACATTCTGTTTCAAAGCAAAAACATTAAAATAAAGATCACTTTGGCATGAGGAGTTTTGGAGAGAGGGGGCAAAACAGGCGGCAAAATGAGATTGAAAGGAGGCAAGAGCTAGACAGACACAGGGATCAAGAGAGTCTGGGTTGACTTCTGCGTTGTTTATGCCTCTTTTAGAGAACAAGGCCAGTCACTGTGCACCCTGTTCTTGTTTAATGCAAACAGAGGCAAAAATAAAGGAGGGAGGGGTGAGCTCTGTGTTAGAGAAACAGAATGTGCCCATTGAAAAGAAACCATGTCTGCTCTCATCTCACTCTGACACAATAAACCTATTACAGGAGGGCTGCTCACAAAGCTTCATTATTCTGCTCCAGTGCTTAGATCCATTTGGGGAGTGATATCATGAGACAGATCTACACAGGGCATCATACAGCAGCTAAGAATGTTTAACCACTCTACTTGTGTAGGAGATTCATTCTCTTAGGAGTGAGGTAGTGCTTTGAAAATGCCCCTCACCCACTGGATGAGACTGGTTTTCCTGTGACGACTCCTTAAAGTAACTCACCCGGTCATTGCAGTACTGACAGAGGTCATTGCCTCCAATGAAGAGGGTCACAAGCTTCCAGTCATTCTGAAAATCCACTGTCTATTTCCATTAAATACATAGTGGAAAATTCATAGAGATAGACAGATGGACAAGATATTACCATAAATATACATTTGTCGCAACAAAAGTATAAGAGAATGAATGAAAATAACTTTTAAGCTCACCGTGTCATTTTTCATGGTGTTAATCAGACGTTGGATCTGCCCTGGGATTCCTCTGAATGTAATAGTATATGATCAAGTGATTAATTTTTATGAGTTCATAAAGTCTTGACAACATTGCACAGTAGCTGATAACAGGTAAATGTTAGAACTCACGATATTTTAGCCCCAGAAACAGCCATGTTGAAGCCAGTGTTCCTTTTCCCTTGCCCCTTTGACACTCCCTTGATATTAGGATTGAACATCCTGAGTATATCTGATGAAAAAATAAATAAATTCAAGGAAATCTTGAACTTGCTCAGACTATCTTTGTTTAGACCAGGTTTGCCATCTAGTGATTGTAGTGTGTATTACATCACAATGCTTATAAGGTATGATGCTTACTGGGTAGTGTTGTGACAGTCTCAAGAGTTTTATCCCCACCAATGCTTGTTCATGGAAGACAAGACAAAAAAATTAATTGAATATTTAAAATATAACATTAATCATATCTAATAGTATATCCAAAGATCTAGTCTTACCTCCATGCCACCCCTCTGTATTCAGTTCTTAGTTGGAGCAAATTATTTGCCTTTGCGCCAAACCCAGCCTATTTGCCAAAAACCAAAAACTGTTTAATCAATAATATCACAGTTGCATTTGTCAGTATAATAACGACATCACTGCTGAAACATGTTAGACTGATTCCTTTGTACTAAGAAAAATGAAAGGTCTGCCCAAATATATAAGAATATACACAAAACATCTTTTAAAACTAACTTTATAAAGTATCAGCCAATCAAACTTTTAAACTTAAACCTACTGTAAGAGAGTCTCCTACAGCTGCCACCACCTTGATGTCTGCAGGCCGTAATCTGTGAACTAACAAAAACATGAACATATTTTGCAGTTGAAGCTAGCTTTTCACTTAAGGTCAGCAAAAAAGTATAATTTGGATACCTACCTGAAGTGGGCACAGAGTTGGATGGAGCGGTATTACTACAAGAGAAGTCACTCCCCCAGTTCTATAGAATGACAATTATATATTTATGATTGTAATCTCTTTGTTGACATCATGATTGATTAGAAAACTACTTCCGGGTCTAAAATTTAAACAATTCTAAATCTAAAAATTCTAAATCTAAAGATAAGTAGGATATAACCTACTGTTATTGGAGCAGAGGTGGGTGGAGGGCCTGGAAAGGTGTAGTTGCTGTTGACAGCTGTTCGGAAAAATGGGCTTTTCTGGGAAAGAAATAGAATATAAATATAAGTCAAATGAAATATTAATTCAGACTAGTGACATAAGAAATCACAACCATGCTGTATAATTTCTGTTACCTCTGAAGGGCACTTCAAATCGATGCCAGCTGTAAAGTCCTGTGTGAAGGTTTTGTTGCCAACTGGCTCTAACTAGATTATAAAATTCAACAAGTAATGTTAGATCATAAGAAAGAAAAAAAAGTCTGCTAAAATATAAACATTAAACATTCTCAAATCAAAGAAAAACCTACCATGTTGTTCCAAAGTGCTCTAGCCATAAGTGTGTGAGCTTTCTGGCTAAGGTGGAAACAGTCTGGTGAAAAGTAAGAACGATCAGGTCGCCCATCCTTTTAAAAAGAACGTATAGGAAGTATATATTTAAAAAAAAATCTAAATGTAAAGATTTAATGTCACAGATCAGTCAGTTCTTACCTCTAGCTTGGGAAGGAAAATCTCTCTGAAGAAGGGCTGCAGCACCACAGTGAAGTTGTCATGGGTGTCATACCGCCCAGAATCAATTAGCTCTCTCATAGTGTACTGAAAGGTTGAACAATATAACATAGTAACAAAAAACAGTAAAATGAAGTACTTGAGTATGCTTTGCTACTTAATTTGGCATGACAACGCTGTGGTTAAAGTATGTTTCCTCTTAGTTTTTAAAAGTGAAGCAATGGTCAAATTTAGTTCCTTCTTATCTTTTCATTCAGTTGACCACTTTTCACACTTCATAGTTCAGCTCAGCTCAAAATCAGCTTTTGTAACATTAGAATGTTTAAACAAATGGGAAAAATTACTTTAGTTTCTATGAAAATGTACAAATCTTTGTAGAAAGAGAACATAAATATATATAAATAAATATCGAATCCAAATTTGTGTTTTATGGCTTAGAGAAATCAAAGGGATGCTAGATGGCAGGTCGACATCATCCCTTTCAACTGATTATCTCAGCTTGTCCATACCTGTAAGTATTGATAATATAAAAATTATATCGCTATAAACAACCTCTTAAACATATCACCATTGAACAGAAAAGGTCAAAAGTCTTTTTAACATCACATTTACTTTCAGGTCAAGACAGGCTATATTTTACATAACATTGTTTTGTACCTGATAAGCTCTGTTGAAATCAGTGAGCCTTTGAAGTTCAGATGACTCCTCTTTAGGCTTCAGCACACAGGGGCAAACTAACCTGAAATATATAAATCAATACTGTTAAATAGTGATATATGCTAATCTTTTTTGTTGTTGTTTTTTTTGTTGTACATGATCAAAAATCCCTGACCTCACAAACCAGGATGGACACCCTAGAGATGTATGTTTGTGCAAATCTCGCAGTGGCACAATGCTCAACAGCTCGATCAGATTGACAATTGTACGAGGCACCTGAAAGATAGACAACAGTGTGTAAGCTCTCTGTAATATTGGTTATGGTTTTGACATTGCAAACATACAATGAAGTTATGAGTTTGTCTTAGCAAGGTGCAAGAATACTATGGCTGTGAAACATACTTCACTATGAAGTATGTCCAAGGCTTGGCGGATTCTATCGACCACATTTGAAGGTGAATAGAGGGCCTGTAAGACAAAAAAAATCTCAGTTGTCAAGTGACTGCAGTTATTTCACAAAAATTTAATCACTAACTATTTTAATCAAATATGCCAAGTGTTTCGCAAATGCAAGGGTCTTTTTTTATGTTTTGAAACAAACAAACAAACAGTTTCATTAGGTTTGTAAGGTTTGTTAAGGTCCTATTAAGAAACTCTTTCAGAAAAGCCACATGTTTCACATGTGATCCCATGTGGCTTTGCACATGTGAAACTCTTGAGAGACATTTATGGGACAAATGCAAAACATATTTTGCTCATCGTAAACATGTAGTTTCCATAATAATAACATGTAAAGCCCATATAAAGTCCCTTGGTAAACCCATATAATCACATGTGAAACTTATTGGATTTCATGTGGAACCCATGTGGTTTGTATGGTCATGTAATCCCATAGGTTTCATCTGTGATTATAAGGGTTTAAATGGACAGTTGCATGGGTTTCACATGGGAATATATGGATTTCACATCTTTTCACCACGTGAAAGACACATGCTCAAATATGTCTTTCACATGTGTTCAACATATATCTAGCATGTTCCACATGTACACAACTGTATCTTATGTGTTTTAAAAAAAAAAAAACTCACACTGTCTGTGCAGAAGTCACATAAGTCATTGCCACCGACAAACAAGGTGATTACTTTCCAGTCATTGTGGAAATCTATTCGCTGAAGGAGATAAAAAGTAAATGTGAGCATAAATCTCAGATAATATTTATGAGGCATATATAAATATATTTCTGCCTTACCGAGTCAGTTTTCATTTTGTCCACTAGAGCTCGTACCTGTGGTACCATATCACTGTAAACAGATTTGCATTGATAAAATTGTGATTTTTTTTTACAGCGCTCCATAACATCCTATAAAGTTGTATTTATTGAGGCTTAAAATTTGAATAAGATTTTTAGGAGAAAAACATGACTGACCCACTCTTTGCTCCTGCCACTGCCTGATTCAAAAAGGCTTGCGGACTGTTTTCATTACCCATTCCCTTTGAGAATCCAGTAAGCGAGGGGTTAAACTCCCTCAGGATGTCTGCAAAAAATGAGCGAGAAGGTCAGTAAACTAAAATATAGATTATACTGATGCATCAGTATATGTACATTTGGAGATTTTTAGTAGGTGTGCCCAATTAATTTGACTTTTTATTATTGCATGTTAAAAGTTGAAATATGCAAATTTTGGGTCAGTAAAACAGATTTTTATGCAAAAATGTGTAGAATGTTCAAGAATTCATTTAGCTCTCCTTATTGTAATGTAATTCTCATATTTACGAGACTTTAGATACATAAAATGTAAATCAAAACAGAATGCAATGAAATGTAAATCATTTCAATCTTAAGTCAAATTAAACATAGATCAATGACTACATATCTAAGAGACACAAATTAAGTACTTGCATTGTCTTATTGAAAAAAAAACAAAGAAAAAAAAGTGTGCTCATTTTGGATTTGGTACCAGCAGTAAGAGTAAAGTCTGAAAGTAATTTGTAAAATACTATTTAGTTCAACAGTTTAAGCATAACATTTTAGTAAGTTGAAAACTGCGAAGACTCTGGAGATTTTAAAATCCTTAATGAAAAAATCATTAAAGATGAAGAGAATCCAGAAAAACTCCTTTCCACAACACATAAAGTTAAAACTATCATTGAATGACTCTGATCTTAAGGCCTCCAGGAAACACTGTAATAAAAACAACACAGTTCTGTAAAGATTCATGAATGTTTCTTAAAACCTATGTCGTTGAACATATTTTGCCACTGTATGCATTACAGATTCAATGGGCTGGAGTGTAAAAGTGTTCTGTGGTCTGATGAGGCCACATAAAGTTCTTTCTGGAAATGATGGAGCTAGGACCATCCAGCTTGTTGTCAGCACACAGCTCAAAAGCCTGCATCTGTTCTCATGTGGGTGAACCAGTGCATGGCAGAGATAACCTGCATATTTGTAAAAGGTAACATCCAAGCTGAGTATACGTGTTGTGGAATAATATATTCTGTTATCCAGATAACATGATGTTATGTTTCTTTGCAATAGGCTTTTGGTTGCAGTCTAGCATCCTACTTTTGAAAAACCTCACTAGCTAGCATTAAAGGTAGAATATGCTGTAATTTAGAAAAAATCTTAACTGGCCAGTGATGTGCATCTATTCTAAAAAAATACAATTTTTTTTGTATTTTCTCATTTAAAAAAAGGAGATGGACATACTTGGCAAAGTGGTCACAGTTGTTAAGTTTTTATCACCACCAATGCTGAAAAGAGCAGAAACAGCCTATATAGTCAGTGCACAATCTGAAAGAAAATGAACATTGAGTATTTTCCCACATTATCACAAAGTTAACAGCCTACCTCCATGACAGGCCTCTGTACTGATTAATCACTAGCAAGAGGTTGTCTTGCTTTGCACCCACACCATTGGCTGCCTGCAAAAACATTGGATTTTAGATAATGCAACTGTACAGGGATGTTATCACTTCAGCCTATGTATGCATTGTTGTTGCTACTGTCACAAGGTCCTTTGCAAAAAGCTAAATATCCCTTTTTATTATTATTAATTTGACCAAAATGTGCAAACCGTTTGGGTATCTGCACACATATGCAAATCGTACAAACAGCAAATATCTTTATACCTTTTAACTGTACTTTATTCTAACTGAATTCCTTGTCATTTTATGCCTTTATGTGCATTTAGATAAGAATGTTATTCTTTGTCTTTCCCAAAGTGATTGTGGATCTAAGTCTGACCTTCACCCAATAAAGAGAAAAAGACGAAACACTTACTGTTAGAGAATCACCTACTGCTGCCACCACTTTAATATCTCCAGGTCTGAGTTCATGGACTAGACATCAGAAAAAATAAATGGTGAGCAATTAAAATCCTAATTGTTTCCCAACATTTAACTGCAGAACCCCTAAAGTGCAATTGGTGATATATTTTTTCATCTTGTTTGTTAAAGACAAAAGGAATTTCACCACAAACTCAGGGGCCCTGTACCTTGGTTATAGGAATGACTAGAAATACTTGATGGGGAGAGTTGACAACAGTTAAGTTCAAACAGATTATTATTGGTGAAAGACAGGTATCAATGATCTTGAGAAGTTGTAGATCATATCACCAATTTGTTGAGATTTAAGATGCTACTGACCCTATTCTTGGTCAAAAGACTAGAATGTGCCACAAGACGCACCCTGGCTATGAAAAATGTTGTTGTAACAGGGTCAAAACGGCAGCAAATTAACTAATAATACCAAAAGGTTTGATGTTTGCTATCAACAAGGCACAGAGCCCCTGAATGCCTGATAGTTGGGATTTCCCTTTATCTTGTAAGCACAATACAAATACAGTATCTTTAGTGCAAAATAGTATGGTTACTTTGTGTGTATAAGTTAATAAAGCACCCCGAGTGGCATTTTGGGACTTGGTTCTTGTCAGCAAAGCTTAAAAATGTACTTTACCTGAAGTGGGTATGGTAGGAGATGGATTACGATCTGCGCAAGGCATTTCAGTACCCATATCCTGAAAGCACAAAGTAGAAGATCGATATAAGCCACAAAGACTCTTACTTATTCTGAACTTGTCAAAAAAAGGAAAGATAAAGAAAAAGAAGGGGGCAGGGGGGGCAACTCTTACAGGATCAATTGGTGCAGAACCTTTACTAAGAATCTCCAACTCTCTCTCAATGGGGGAGTTGATCTGTGTTCGCAGAAAAGGCCGTTCCTGAAAGGTTTGAAAAGTAATTTAAACTTTTTATTCTTATATTTTCAGTCGGATGAGTTTGGTCTATGAGCTGAGTGGCAGCACATTTGATCTGTTTGAGGGCAACTTTTGAATTTACTGTGTTGGCATGCTTCACCTTTGTGGGGCAGGGAATGGTGATGATGCTGCTGTCTGTGACCTCTGCCTGACCTGCCGATGGCTGGAGCTGGAAAGAGGAGGGTTATAATTATTTAAGCTTTTGGGATCAGGTGGGGTCATTGTATCCAGCCAATGATCGTGCAGCAGTACTGATTACACAACTGTTCAGTTCATGTGTACATGCAGAGTGAACAACGTTGAAGAAAATCATCCTGACTGCAATGCCATGAGGTCAAACTTTACATCTCTTATCTAATCTACTGTCAGACAAACGTTCACTGCAATGCTCGTTTGATCTTACTTTTGATTTGAGTGATCGTGATGACTCTTTCCGGATTCATTTTACAACAGTGTGGCATTTTCTGAACACACTGATGTGCAGGATACTGCTTTGTCACACATTGTGAATATACACAATGTCCTTTCATCTGTCATGTGTTACTGTGACTTACTGTATGAGAACTTACCAGATTGGTCCACAGCTGAACAGCTAATTGGTCAAGGTCAGACCACGTGTTTTCCTTTAAACAAATAAATTATGTATGTAAGTTACACATTAACTGCTATTCTTCCATGCATTGTTTCTGGAAAGCAAGTTTTATAACTTCCTACTGATTGGAACAGTATGGTCGATTATAGCTTGTTTGTACTCACAGAATCTGAGTTTGGTTCAAGGATAATTGGGGAGGACTGCAGCTGGACAGCGAAGTCTTCACCTTTGCTGTGCTTTGCGGAATCTTTCAAAAGATGACTCAAAGAGTCCTGAAAGGAAATCAATGCACAATTGTGAAAGGAGCTGAAAAAAAACCTATGAGAAGCACTCAAAATGCATACTGTCCAGTACTTTACCTGCAGTACTTTCAGAAGAGTAGCCTTTTGTAGACCTTGGCTTATGACTTCATCTCTCATACACTTGCACCTGCTGCATAAAAAAGCAAGTATTCCATTAAATGTGTCTTTACAAGTGACAGATGAATAATATTAGAGGTTGCATACTGGGCTCATGTGTTATGCAAGGTTTATCAGCAGTAATAAGGGTGACCAGGGTAAAAGCAACTATCACTGCTGTGGCCCTAAAACTGATCAAGGTCAAGGTCAGGTTTATTTGTAAAGCCATTTCAAAACAGCCACCGCTGCCCAAAGTGCTGTACAGAGATAAAAACATAGTAAAACATAATCCACAAAGAATAAAAATACACAATAAAA
>JAPMNP010386268.1:0-10101 GCA_029874935.1 Atherina boyeri | reverse complement strand
TTCTTTCTTTCTTTCTTTCTTTCTTTCTTTCTTTCTTTCTTTCTTTCTTTCTTTCTTTCTTTCTTTCTTTCTGAAACACTGCACGAGTATAACCGTAACCTCAACTTATCTGACCTTATCTTATAGTTTCTAAACCAAGTTTTTATGGAAACTTCACATGATGAAAGCAATTGCACATTCTCAGACAAATGTAAATTTGCATTGAATTATAGTACATTCAATTTAAACGTCGGTGCCCTAGTCAAGGGGTGTCATTGACATGCAAGCAAACAATTTAGCAAACAATTTAGAAAAAAAGTGATCAAACAAGCATTTGACCACATCATTAATACATGTAGTACCAGTTTAGACCATAGTGTGGCAGTAAACGCCAGAAGAACCACAACACATAGACTATATAGACAGTTAAATGTCTAAAAGGACATGTATGTGACATAAAGTTGTATATTTTGATTTATTTTAACACTATCCCTGCTTTTATTCAACAGTAATCAAATCTTTAAGTTTAGCAAAAAGGAGAAAATCTGCCCTAAATTTATGTCGACCTGTGCGAATCAGTTCATTCTTACTTAATAC
This sequence comes from Atherina boyeri, assembly GCA_029874935.1. Classification (NCBI taxonomy): domain Eukaryota; kingdom Metazoa; phylum Chordata; class Actinopteri; order Atheriniformes; family Atherinidae; genus Atherina; species Atherina boyeri. Next base: position 9,525 of record JAPMNP010386268.1, on the reverse strand, counting down.
CGTTTTGCACCAGCAGGTGGTACTAAAAACCTATGGGACAACGTCCTCTGAGATAATGACCAAAATGAGACTTCTGTTTTCTGCTCCATTTTCCTGTCACTCACACACAAACATAGATATCGATTTAGGTGGCTTTCATTGAGTTCATTTTGATATATTTTGTTGTCACATGTTTATTTATTATACTCTTAGATTATGCTGTCACGTATCTTCTTAAACAGCTTGGGAAGGATTCTAAAAGGTTACTATTGCTTGCTTGTAATTGAATATTGCATAAGTTGTTTGTTTTTTTTTAAATATGAAACTTGATTTTAGTGCTCTAAATGGAGCTGACATGAAGCTAATATTACTTTGATAAATGTCTATATTGAAATTTACATTTGTAAAGACAAGGTAGAGGTTTTTGGTATCTTTCTACCGTTTTTAAAAAAAAATTATGTATTGATTTAGTAAATTATTTTAGCTATTTATAGTGAACTGTCCTTGTTTTGGTGATACTCATGCCAGTGGAGCTATGATTTAAAACTAGTAGACCACAAGATTAAAAACCTCCTGTCCAATATTGTGTGGGTCCCCTTGATACTACCAAAACATATACAGCTCTCCCTTCACAGAACTTGTGGGGATGGCGAATGGTAATGTGATACTGGAATGTTTGCAGGAGATCATTTTTGGATCTTGTGAGTTGTGGGGGTGCATTATTCTGCCGCAAACACTGAGGTGTTGTAACCATTAACAAATGTTTGTCAACAAAGTTTAGATGGCTGGTTCATAAATAGCATGAATTCCAGGACCCAGGGTTTTAAAAATAATATTACATTGTAGTGAAATTAAATGAACATTCTGGACATTCTAGTCATCTAGTGGGAAGGATGTGTTAGTAGACTGTTCTTAAAGGTTGCACGAGTTTTGTCACGGTACAGCTAATGAAGAAGCAACTGAGTTAATGTGGCGACATCACTGTAGTTCCCATAATCAAGTTGCTGCACAATAATGGGATAAAATTGCTTCAAACATTTAACCTTCCTGACAGATACTGCAATTCAGTAACTTTTATGCACTTTGGTATACACTCCTGCATAAAGAGGGCATACTTAGATAATTAAATGAAAAAGCAGTATTGTATACTATGCCCATTATACCTTGACCTCTCCCTTATTGTATTCTTTATCCTGATTTTGTAATGTGGTTCTTTTTCTTTCTACTTTCTCCTCTTCTTTGATCATATCTGTTTATTCATGATTAAATACATTTTGACCTCTGTAAATCCTACATCTGCTTGTTTTTTTTTTTTACTCTCTTTTTTCATATTACTACTGCTGAGTTGTCACAGTGATTTAAAAATGGCCGACTTTGGCATGGCTGTTTCAGTTTACTTGTTATTAGAGACAAATGGCTGAACAATCTTTCTGCTACCCTCTTTGCCTCCACTAAGCTGTCATAGGGACACCATGTTTTTAGAGAAGGACATTGCTGGATAATTGTGCCTGTGTATCTTTGTGTGTCTGTCCGTGATTATGGACATGTGTGAACGTCTATGAATTCAGCATGAGTTCTGTGTGCGTTTGCTTTTTTTTTTAGCTATGTTTATGCTATGTTTTAGCTATCCGTGTCCTTTGTTTTTAGTTTTCTTTGTGTTTGTGTTGTTGTGCTCTTCCTGTTGGTGTGTGTTTGGGCCTGTCATCGCTCTGTATTCGTGTGTATCCTTATGTTGCAGTGATGCGAACAGATGACCAATAAAACAGCATGCACTTGCATTTTATCTGTGTGTTTTCTCAGCAGGGGTTCTCCTGCTGCAATCCTGCTGATTGGCGTGTTAGGGCTGGGCTTAGTTACCATGGGAACTGCTATATGCTTCAGTTACCCTCCTAACACACAAACACATACACAAACATGGCACACCTTTTTTCTTTTTCTATTGTTTTCATTCTTTTTCTCTTGATCGTTTTTATATATTTTTTCAGACAACTTTTAACACTTTTCACTCAGATTGAATTGTGCAAAGATGAAAATATTTAGGTTGATGTTGCGACTTCAAACTTTATTTTTATATTATATGAAGTGATATAATTGCATGATTGCTATCTTTGAATTGCAAAAGAAAATGCACTCTTTCAATTATAGGGTTTCATGTATCAGGGCGTAGTACAATTCACTGGCCCTTACCAGTTCTCATGATTAGGAAAATGCAACTTCTGATGCCCACTACATTACATTACATTTTTTCTTTATTTGAATACAACTTCCCTGTTTCCCTGTTTCCTTAGAGAAGTATTTGTCGGGGCTCGTCTACAGTGAAAAAATTATTCACAAGTTGAAAATATTCAAGACAGTTGAACCACTGCCGTGTTCCCAAGTGTGGGTATTCCCACAAGTTTGCACTCAGGTCAGACAATACCATGCTCAAAGGAATTACAAAAAACCATGGAGATGGGGGGGTGTGTATCTCAGTGGGTTGGGTGCCCGCCCCATGTGCAGAGCCTATAGTTCCTCGCTTGCAGCCGGTCCACGTTCGATTCCCGGCCTGGGACCCTTTGCTGTGTCTCATTCCCTGCTCTCTCTGATCCCTTTCCTGTCAAGCAACTGTCATATAAAGCCCACTAGAGCCCAAAATTCCTTTAAAAAAAACCCAAAAAACATTGAGATATTATGTTGGACTCCACAGGTCTTTTTTAGTAGGGGGGTCAATTACAATGTTAATCATTATACAATTTTATATCAGTTTAATGGATAAAAGTTTGTCAATATCACAAATATAACTGGTTTGATTCAGAAGTCTGATCAGTTCTAGATGTTGTCAAATGTGGATCAACATAATCTTGAACAAAACTAAAACAAAACTAAAATAAATTTTGAGTCTAATTTTGTCATGCAGAAAATCATTACTCTGTTTTATTTCTGCTAAAGGGCGGTCTACAAGTTGTTGGATCATGGGGACTAATTAAGGTTTCAAACGCTATCGCATTTTGGCTTACAGTACACGTGTTGATATTTAAACATATTTATTCATACAGGGTTTTTTCACATTGACTACATTAACTGCTTACAACCTAGTAAGAACTAAATGGGTTGATGGCTAGATGCTTATATCCTTTTAATATTCTGACACCTAAAACCTCAGATGTGAAACGGGTTAATTTTCTTTTTCACAGGACTATGAAAGACCACTAAAAGCTCTGTTGCACAGGCATTTTTAAAGCAATTTAGAAACCTAATGTACACTAATGTACATGGTGCTCTGTAGTAACACACATTCTAAGGGTCTTTGCTTGAGGATCACAATAGCGACCATATTTGTGAAGGAAGAGATGAAGGATTGAAATAACTTGTGTTGTGGGATTACTGTTGCACTTTGACAATAATAGTATTATACTATAAACACATAGGCTTTTGTCTAACAGAAAATATGACATTATTGATTATTTGTCTAGCTATTCCACGAGCCTGGGCTAAACTAAGTATAGCATAATTTTAAGAGATGGGAATCTGTTTAAAAAATAAAACAGAAGAATGTGTTTTATTTAAACAAGCATTACTTGTTTTTTAATTTGACACATTATTTCATATTAGCCTTTAAATTCTCAAAATGTACTTGGATTAGTCAATAATTGATCTGGGGATATATCAGCAAAAACTTGCATGTGAGTTTAGTGAGTTAAGCACATTTAGCTGGAAAGCTGGGCACTTGAAGATAAGATTACCTCTGACTGCAATGCTACAGTGCTGCTTTTTCACCAGTCTCTTCTCTCGCCTGAAACTTGGGTGCAGTTCCCTCATTAGTAACCCGATAGTCTACCAACTGTTATCTATATTTTCTCTTGCCACACATCTCATTGTCCCAAGTACTGTGTAACTTTGCATTACACTATAAGGGGGCCATTTTTGTATGGAGAACGCTTGTGTATTGCATTATGTTGCCTTGTATTCTGTCACTGTCGAGTTGACTGTCGAGCACTTTTTCAAGCATGGTCATTGATTTCATAAGTTCATGTTTACCTGCATGGTTTAAACCAAGATGTTGGAGATGAGATGATATGTTCTCTAGGAAAATGTCTCTATCTTTGTTTGCTTTTCCCTGTGGTTCATTACACAGCACTGCTTTCCAGCTCCCTCTACCCGAGAGCAGCTGCATGATCAGGTTTTTATACAACACATATCTCATCTCTCCACTCATTGATTTACAGTAGTTATTCCAATTCAAGAAAAGAGTGAGAGACAGGAATAGGTAAACACAAAAAGGGGAGGAAAACGACACAAAACCAAAGATGTAAGGAAACTAAACTGTATTGGATTCTGCTTTAGTCTTAAAACATTCACAATAATCAATCGTTCAGCTGTGGCTCTGTAGTGACAAAGTGATGATGTACTTTCCAAGGTTCACAGATGTCTCAGCATAGCAGTCATAATTGCTTTATGTGCAAAATAAAAGGAAGAAATTACTTCTGAGAAAAGGGAAGATGTGTTGAGGACAGTAACATGAGAAAAACAGAACATTACATCATTCTGATTTAAAATGGGAGACAAGATGTGAAAAGAGAAAGTAAACAAATGTTAGTAAACGACCCATATAGGTGACATGTAGAGAGAAATGTGTATAATACATACAGCTGCAAATTCAAAGTAAAGAGAAAATTGAGAACCACAGAAAAACAAAAGTCAGTGAATAAGAGTGCAAGAATGGCAATGGGCTGAGGCAGAACTTGCATTAGATCATAAAGGTGGAAAGTAGCTATTAATGCAAATTCTGGGAAGTAGCCAACCAACAGGCCTGTTTGTATATGCCTAACTGTGTTTACATGTCTGTCTGTGACACGCATTTCTCACTAGTGTGTTATTGCTTAAGATTCTGTGGCTAGTTTGTGTGGATGTGCACATACAGGTATTATGCATGTGCACCCATTTTCAGTTCAATTCAGCTTTATCTCTATAGCGCCAATAAACGACAAAGTCATCTCAAGGCACTTCACAGACATAATTAATTCAAGCCAATTCATTGTGATCCGAATAAACCAAATCCAAATCATTCCAATTTATAATAAATGTTCATACAAGTTAATTAATAAAGACAATTGCCTAGCTAAAGAAAACTTTTCTAAACCTTAATTTGCATATGTGTAACCTTTATTTTCCACCACTGTGAATTTGTGTATGTATTTGTGTGTACTGCAATTTAGTGGTTAGTTGTATTTGATAATGGGCATTTACACCTGTCTCTTTTAATGACTCCCCTTAATGTTTTTCCTTTTTCCCAATTCTTTCCTCATTCATTCTTTTGCTTTTGGTCATGTACAAAAAATTTAACTGCACCATTTTCTTTCTTTTTTCTTTCATTTATGTACTTTCATGTATATTGTTTTGTGAAGCTCTTTGTGATTCCATATCTGTGAAAGGTCTTTACAAATAGATTTATCATTATGTAGATTTTATGTATTATTTGAATTGGCACAGGAGTTTCACAGATGATTTTCTTCCTCTATGGTGTTAAAATGTTCACTGTTAAGGATCATTCCTATGGGCATTGATCTTAAACATATGAGCAAGTGTTTTTCTGGGGGCAAGTGGTTGGTTCTTTTCTGGCTGCCACCTGATCTCAGTTGAAATAACTGCTTGGTAAACAGCAGAAGTTCGCCAATGCTAGCTAAAGATGAATGACTGCAGTTTAGACTTGGGGTGTGTCATAGAATCTGCTGTTTGTGGGTTATCTAGTTATCCATAGCTATATATTGCAAATATGTAGCTCAGGCAGTTAGCCTGAGTTATATTGTATGGCTACTTAAAGATGTATCTCTTTAAAATGTTAAATCATAACTGAGAAATGTTTATTGAACTTTTATTGGAAATTTTAAATTTTTATGGCTTTTCATCCACATTGAATTTTTGTTGTCATTAGAGTTTTTCTCAATGAACCAAGTCCTCTATTTATCTAAACTATATCTCACTTTTTCCAGGCTGTTTCCACAATAACAGATCTGCTGAGAGATAATCTAAGAAATGGTAAACTGAAGAAGTTTCTGCTGCCGCCACTCGGGGAGTTCCTCTACCTCATCTCCTCTCAGGTACTATCTGCATGTCGAAGGCCAGTATGAAGGGATAGACATTGAAATGGAGAATCTTGAGTTGATTATCTGAAAGAAAAATTCACTGCTCGTGCTTACCAAAACCCCAACAGCAAGGACTGCAGAGGGTTCAGTGGAGAGCAAGAATATCATTTTATTTCTTTTCTTTTCTAAAACTTTTGTACAGTTTATTTTGCTTGTAATGAGATGATGGAGCCTTGCTTTCTATTGGTGTGAACTTTGGATTGTTTTTTTTACAGTTAATTTAGTACGACTAAATGACTAATCCTATCTTGTTTATACCATAATTATTAGTATTAAGTAAGCATTTCATTCATACTACTGTTGGGGAGACTGAATATTTTTCATAAATTCAAACCATTTCACTGACTCAGTGATTGCATCAAATATCTCAGTAGGTTTTTTCGCACTGCTTGACTTATTGTTGTCATTGTAATTGTGATACTGAATTTGGCATTTTGCAGTAAGGCTGATGATGACACTAGAAGAAATGAGACTTAATCTCAAACAGTACCTTGCTGGCAAACTCTGAAGGTTCTTGTCTTAAATGTGATCTTCTTAATTATGCAGTTAAAAAAGATAATGGCAAAACATTGCATTTAAATTGCACCTGTTACAGTATTTTTTGATCATTAGGATTACACCCCCCTCCCCAAAGTATCTTAATTTAACAAGGGAAGTCATAAGCAAAAAAAATCTTCTAAATCTTAAGAGGAATCCATTCAGTCCTTCATTTACAGTAGTACACAAGTTAAAATGAGTCTTGCACAGTATTTATGCCACATGCAAGACAGATAAAACAACATTTTCCCATTTACTTTGGTGAAGAATCTTGAGTGAAATGAATTAAACTGGGCACTCTATCATCAGGTAATGGAGATTAATTTTACATGCCGACTAAACTGATTTAAAAGGAAATTGACCCCCTGCCCTGAAAATTACAAGACAGAGTAGAGGAGGCCTCCTTCATTATAAAGGGTGTTGCCAATTTACTCTGCTTAACCTCCATTTAACCAAGCAAGTCAATTACGCATAAGATTTTTATTTACACCACTGATGGATAACCTTCAAAAATCAATCAGCTCACCTGATTACACTTCGTACTCTCCAGCAAGTTAAAGAAAAGAAATCTTCTGTAGGAGCTCTGAGTAAATTGACTTCTCAGCTCCTGCAGGAGTTCTTCTTTATTGAGCTCTGTGTGTTTTTCCTATCATTGAGATCAACTATCCATCACTTTGAAAATGTTTCTAATTTATTTATTGGATAGATTGGAAACAAACTATATACATATAATCCATGTTTGAGAATTATGGGATTGGTGCTTTCAAGGTCACTTTGGTTTCAGGTTGACAAAGTACACTTGGTTTGACTTATTCACATTAAACTGAGTCGTTTTCTATAAAGGAATAAACTCTAAGCTTATCTATGAGCAACAGAGGTACCATCACAGTTTATTAAGAGTATTTATCTTAATCATCCAAGAGTTTGTCACTGTGTTTTTGTCATGCCACATAGAAATTTGTGGATCTGTTAAGTTGTGCTCTTGGGTTTGTCCAAAATGGAAATACAATTAGTAGACAGAAAAAAAGACAAGAGATTCTGAAATTATTTGTGGTTTATTACTTAATAGCATAAGTTGGTTTTACTTGTGTATACAGGAGTTCCTATGGATCCTTTAAAAAGTTTGAAAATGTCTTAAATAGATGTATCTAAAAATATGGTTTTTATATGATGCAACTTCAAATACTGTGATTTTAATGCTGTATGAGCCTCTATGTCAGTTGGACCCACTATGCCGTTTTATGCAGGAAAAACCAGTATATTCAGTCATTTTAGGTTTCCCCTGTCGAAATACTGTTTTACATTTGTCCTCTGTTCTGCAGTAAAATCATTCAATGGCAACAATTAACCAGGCCCCCTGATGCTCTCTTTATCCTCAAGGTTAGATGTAGCCTAAAGCCAGGCAAAGTAGCAAGGGAACAGAACATTATTTCACAAAAAAATAGGAAATGCTGGCTGAAATAATCAAAATGATGTGGATTGTAACATGGAGTCTTGATCATGGAAGCGTACACAATTTTTATATTAACTTAAATACAAGCCTGTGTTAACTTATTTTCTTAATTCAACACACCTGTATATACAGACCTTGTCTTATTTTTCTATTTGTTCTATAAACAATAAAAAAACAGCTCTTGTTTAGATTGTCCAGCGTTTTTTAAAACAATGTATTTTTATAAACAGAAATGCTAATGGATTATTTGTTTAGTAATCATAGAAATCAAGGAAACTTTTGTTCACATGATGCACAAAATATTTTCCAAAGTGAAGAAAAGTTTAAATGTTTTGAATAAAACGAAAATCTGATTAGATGTCAATCTTAATGAGATCTTATAAATCTTATTTAGATGTCTATGAAAGCGTGCGGCTGCACTTGCTTGATAACCATGTAATCAAGATGTCTTGATGTCTTGACTCTTCATCCTTCCTCTTTCCCTCCCCCCCTTGGCCTTTTTCTGCCCTTTTCCTCACTTCACCCTTTTGCTTCTCATCCACTTTATCTGTCTTCCCCTCATTCCAACTCTACTCCTCCACTGCCCCCACCTCCTTAACTGTACCCCCCTCCACTCTCACCCTTCCTCCCTGTCTTTCCTATGCCTCTCTATCAGGAGGAAAAGAGAGGCTCCCTAGAGGGACTATGGTTCGTTCCCGCTGCCGCCTACACTGGCTTAATGAGGAGCCTGCGGGAAGGGGTGAGTGTCTCTGTGTATGTCTGCGTGTGTCTGTTTGTGTCTGTGCCTGTGTAGCTGTGACTAAGTCTCTCACGCTGTGTGTGTATGTATGTGGCAGGGGATCCCTGTGAACGGTAATGATGAGGCAGCTGTGGGGGCCTAAAGCGTTGTTTGCCAGCTGCAAGTCAAGGGCATGCAGAGCAGTCACACATACGTGCACGCACACTCTTACCTGCATCAAACACAACCCTTTACTGCTCAGCAGCCTGACCTCAGCTGCAATTAGGACCCTCCAGACTCTTACTTACAGTAGATAGAGCATATACACTAACGGAAATGTAGAGCTCTCTGCTTTCTTTCTTTTTGCTCTTGTGTTTCTTATCGCTTACTCTATTTAATTCTGTTTGTTGTTTTCATTACTCTGTCAAAATTTTTTAAATAGGAGGATGCCTATGTTTGGTTTAACACTAAAATAAGCTCACACATAAATCTCTAGTAAATGGGAGAATTTTTTTTTGAATCTGTTAAGAAATAAGTTATATTCATATTGGTTTGAACTTTATACCACTTTGCTTGAAAGATAAACGCCTGTCAGGTACCCGAGCAACAGGGTAAGTAAAGCAACAGTCTCATTACTTGGATATATATATATATATATATACATACAGTCATGGAAAAAATTATTAGACCACCCTTGTTTTCTTCAATGTCTTGTA
>JAPMNP010386211.1:0-13180 GCA_029874935.1 Atherina boyeri | reverse complement strand
TATAAATACGTTAATACAAGTTTACCCCCATTCACCACGAGGGCATGGTGGTTGAGCATGCAGTTGTGTGGTGGAAGAGGGGTGAATGGGGAGAGAGTTATGGAAGAGAGACAGAGGGAGAGTAGAGGGGGGAGATAGAGGGGTGGGTGGGAAGGCGTATACATTATTAACTACGACTTCATCACATGTTCCCAGTTTCTTGGGGACTTATTATTCCGAGGCGCTTTAATGAATAACAAGAAGAGAGGGCAGAGGGAGAGAAAGCAGAGGGGTGTGATTGATGAAGCAAGTGCAGACACCGCCACCAGCTGGCTCACTCCAGTACTGCTCAGCTAACAAGAAGACTGAAGAGAGGCAATGTTTGTAAAAATAACCAGAGAGGGCAACAACCTCTAAAGTGTCCCTGGCATTAGCATTTGACAAGGTCCCCGCCTGCCAAGCTGCATATAGATTGGGATTTGCTTTGTCAAGGATACTTGTCAAGTGGACGCATGACAACCAGATTTCATGAGCTCTGTGCAGCAGCGAGGTTGGACATCGAAGCGGGCGTTCAGCAAAGCCTCCCAGTGGTGTTAAGTTTGTGTGTGTGCGTGTGTAGGAGAAGGAAGGGACGTTTATCTGTGTTGGAGCAAATTTATCTGCTTTAGTGTGTTTCTGTTTACAGGTGTGTCTGTGTTCATAAGTGCTGAAGCAGATTCACTGTATCCAAGGTGACCGCTGCCTTTTTTCCTCCCATTTTTTAATTTCATTTGAGGGGATGGGAGTATTTCTGATCGCAACTAATTTCTGTAGTTTATCAATTTAAATAGATAAATTGACATTTCTGTGCTATTCCCTGGCATATTAATCACTGCCCACTGTACATTTGAAAATGCCAAATGATAAAAGATATGCTGAGATGAAGGAGAATTAATTGAGAATTGCTTATGTTTTTTTTTTAGCTTATAGCATGTAGATTCTTCTAACAATGTTTTTTTTTTTTGTCTTTTTTGTTTTAATTCAGTATGCTCTTGTGAGTGTTGCTACATCTTTTTTTCTCTTTTTTTTGCATATACTGCATGTGTATTAGAACGTACTGTAGTTTCTACCACTCAGGCTCTTTGTGCTACAGGGCCTCAGAGAGAACAACACAAGGAGGGTGAGCAAGCTGGGGGGAAGTCTGGACCTTTCCTCACAAATGAGGAAAAAGTAGAATGCAATATCAGAAGTTGTCAGGTCCGTTTACAGAGCGGCTTGATTCAGGCCCCCTGTGCTCCTTGCTGCTACCTTTCATTGTGGTTCTCAGGAAAACGTGCAGCATGTGTAGAGGTCTATTTGAACAGAGCTCATGAGAAAATTACAGCTTTTATACTTTCACCTCATTTCTTGACTACCCAGTCTAGACCAGTCTCTCTGCTCCTTTTCTTTCCTCCATCTCTCCCACTTAAGTTTATCATTGTCTCCCCGATGTTTCCCCTGTGATTTACTACATATGTGAATAACGCTTTATGCTAATTTCTCAAAAAACTTAAAAATAAAAAGTAAATTTATGTCTTTCACAATCCAGGGATCCATTACACTGACTTCATTGGGTTGCGTAGTTATTAACTGTTATGTAAATCAATGACAGTGAATAGGAAAGTTACTGTATGTATGCCCAGTTGTCATTGACATGAAGCAGGATAACACAAGCAGGGACAGGTAACACGTAACACATGAGGTCAGTGTTTTTCTCATCGCAATATGTAATGTTGCTTTGATAATATCTGACAAGTGGGCTGCAGCTTAAGAAAACACACCAGCAGCGTTATGGTAGCGGACGCGGTTGAAAATCTAAATGACTCCTAAGCTCCTTTAAGACAATCACTACTATCAAATGAACATGTTGGTAATGTGAGTTGTTCTCTTTGTGCTTTTCTGAAACCCTTTTGAGAAGTGTGACTAGTAACATGTTTGTATCACTTTTCAACATGTTGTTAAATTATCAGACAGACACACACTGTTGTGATCATTTAATTCGACCCAGAATCCAGAAATCAAAACAGATCTGGTATCAAGATGATAGCAACTTTGTCCAAAACTTTTCTCCTATAAGCAGTATTTTCCGCAGCCTCCAAGCCAACAAAACAAGAGAAAAACTATTTTTTTGTTTGGCTTAGGGGTTATTTCTATTTGCACTGCAGTTGAAATTTCTGCTCCATCTGATCATATATCTGTATTTCAACTACTCATAATCACCATCATTACTGAACTTGATGTGAATTTATACCCCAAAACATGCCATGATTGAAACGTAACTTTTGAGTGCTGCAGCTTCTCTTCTGACAGACAGCAGCACCTGTTATAGTAGTGCAGTTAAACCCTTGAAAATATCACTAATTAGTGAACAACAAACATGAACAAACACAATATTTTTCATCCATTTTTTTTTGTTATATTGTTGTTTTTTTTTACACAATCACAGAAATACTAATTGAAATAGTTAAGATGATACTGTATGACATGAGAAAACTGTGACTCCAAAGGCTTTCAATTTATACCTTTTATGCTCTTTCCATCGCTTTCACAGGTATGTCTGAATCAAGAGTGAGGAACAGCTATAGAAAAGTGACTAATGCAGGAATGACTGAATGGCACCGCTTTGAGAAACTGATGCACCCAACAATGTTAGATAGTTCACGTATGAAAAGGGCTGTATTGACCTCTTAGTTTATCCATCACTTCAGCTAAGTTGACAGTCTCCACGTCTGCCTTTTCGCTGTCACTGTTTCAGTGTGTCCGACAGACAAAAAAGAGGCTCAATCATCATTAAAAAATTCCAATAAAATTTGTACTGATTTTAAAGTGATGTTAAAATGTGACTTGGTTCAACACTGATTATTGGGAGAATGACCAGGGTACGGATTCAAACATTATTCAGACACTTTCAGATGCTCTTAGATCAATGGATATGAAGAGAGTACACTCCTGAGACTAAATCTATATTTTCTATGTATACTGTACATGAAATACACTGAAAAGCATATGTTTGTTCATTATATACAGTATAAATCTGAAGTTGATATGACACGATAAGTTTCATCACCATGTTTGTTCTGAGGCTGTATTTTGTCTGAACAGTCTTTGAATGGCTTTCTGTGCTCAAGTTAGAGGATCAGCCTCTAAAAATTATGTTTCAGTTCATATTTACTCATCAAAACCAAATGGGTAATATATCCTCTGTAAGAAAATTTCAGGATTAAACTACATATAGTCCTTAAAGCCCATTATATATGACTTTATAGAATAAAAACAGTGCTGAATGTATTTGGTAGGATCATCATTTGTTTAGTTTCATACATCTGCCCAAAAAGGAAAGGGGGTCAGATTGCATAGGGAATCCAACTTAGGCAAAATAGCAGCTTGTTAATTAGCAGTTTTTGCATTCAGCAGCATGATTTAATTTGTCCCATTAAGGTCCATCTTCACTCCTCTTTTCCTTTTTTTAAATAAAAATCTTCCCTCCTCTACTAGATTTGGCTGTTTTTAGCCAGACAAAACAAATGCTAACTCGACAGAAACAGAAAAAAAACAGTCCTTACAAGACGGCGCTCCCATCCCAGCATGCAACACAGCGTGATTTACCTTTAAATCATCCACATGGAGAGCAAATCATTAAATGAAACTAGAACTCAGACATTTAATTCCAGGTTAACAGTTTTTTATGACAAATAGTTCTTACTGTTTTTTATACTTTATAAGTTTCACAACTTATTGGGATTTTTTTTTTATCAACTGATACCATATTAGATGGAAAGCCTGCATAGAAGAATATACGAAATAAAGTACATTTACATACGAGAAAGTACATTACTGGTCAGAGAAATGTTACACTCAGTGACAAAGGAAAAAAGTAAAAAATGTAAGAATATCTGCATCAGGGGACGATAGGGAAATGATGAGGGCCATTAATTTTAGGTTCAGCGTGTTCACAGTCATCACCTATATTTTGATGCCAGTCCTGATTAGAAGCAGCTTTGTTGGTAAAAGTTAGTGAAAGGTGACGTCTTGTCAAAACTTGAATACCAGCAACTCTGTAATGGCTTCAAAACTTCGACGTTCAGACTCCCACACATGACCACATTCTGGTCTGGTCCTCGTCATCTTTATTTTGTAACCCTAGCCTCATCGGCAGCTGTTTTTTGCAGCCCTTTGAATTCACTTTTCCTTCTCCACAATTGGACCAACTGGTCCTGTGTTGCACAAAAGGCTGCTACTTGTCTTCTCTGATGTGTGACAGCTTAACTGTTTCTCTGCTTGGCAAAGACAGAGTGCCGCAAACAAGCAGCAAAGTCCCAGGGTTTCAGCTGGTGACTACCGACAGCCAGACTTCATAGAAGTGGATAATCGTGTTTATTACACGGGGTCAGAGGTCACACATCGCCTAATAACCTCAGGCAGAGCATTTTGTCATGGCTCGCCAGAGAGGAAAGCCGGCTTGATGCAGACGAGCGGCTGTTGTACTTGTTTCCGCCGAAGGAGGAGGAGAGGAGTGAAAATAGTGTTTAAGAGTTTGGGGAATTGGGGGAGTTTACACCTGTAACATGTCACTCAAAGCCTGTCATCACTGATCTCAGCCATTCATCATGTTCATAAAATCATTAATCTCATTTTTCCCCAGGAGCAACTGGTTGCAGATGGGATACATCTCTGTCTTGTACTGCAAAGCAATACCTTCATCTGCTACGACTCGTACCAGTGGAGCTCACATCTGCGCTGACATGTTACAATCAGAAATTAAAGGCTTTAGTCATTCTTGTAAAAACCCCTCTCTTTTTTTGCCTCAAGGTTGTGGCACACAATTGTACTATGCAGTGACACGTAACTTTATCAGTCGGTTCTCCAAGTGATGAAAACCAGGATGAGTTCACATGCAGCCTCGAGACTAAATCATCTATCATGTTGTCGTACAAGACTGGACAAAAAGATCACATGAGCAAGACAGAAAGCAATGGCTTTGTACACTGGCTGCAGCAGAAGTAATCTCCAAAGACTTGGCTTTATTGCCTCTCTCAGCTATATAATGATGTTAGGACTCCAGGCTGCTTTGGTTTGTCGTGCTTGGGCTCCCCAGCCAGCTTCCATTTGGCTTTGAGGAAAGGGTTGATATTGGCCAGACTGCACTGAAATTTCTCCCAACAGGTAAAACCTTGGTTTACATAGCAGACACACATAATGAAAATATGCATGTGCAAATGTATAGGCATTCACACGACTGGCTGAGTACACAAGAACAAAAAGCATAAACCTGTCTTTTTTTATCCAGACTTTCCTAAAATTTACCACTGTTTAAATACGGATCTGTTAAATGATTCAGTGCAGGACTTTGTCTTATTATGACTGTCATTGTATGCAATGTAAATTATCCGGTAATCTTGCTGAGATTCTTGTTTGAGATTCTTGTTTGTGAACTTTTTCTTTGTGAACTTTTTAACAATAGTTAGATGACAATTGACAAAATGACCATTTTACTTTGTCTGGTGTTGATGTTTCAATTTGTGAAATGGTGAAAACTGAAAGGCTCGTTCTTTATTTCTTTAAGTAGCACTATGTACTGTTACTACTGTAATGAACCTTTAGAATATCTTTTTATGGCTTGTTTTGATGAAACAGTGACATTTATTACTATCTTTCCTGAAGCCATCACCTCCAGGCAGAATCCCAAGGCTCAGAAACTGCACTTCACAATTTCTTTTTTCCCATCTCAGTGCATAACTTTAGGAACATTTGGCTTTATGGCCCAGCGTAGGGCCACACAAAGAAAATTAAAACTCAAATGGATTCTTTTTTTTTTATCCCTTCTTCACTTAGAGAATAAAGTCTAAGAACTTTATTATTTTAGAACTTTGTAGAGAACATAGTAGAAATGTTGAGATTGAAGTTTAAATTCTATTTAAAAGATTAAGTTACAATCTCAACAACAAAGACGAAATTTCAACTTTGTTATTGTGACTGTATTTCGACTTTATTCTCAACATTTCGACTTTATTCTCGATATTTCAACTTTATTCTCTATGTGAGGAAGGGGTAAAGAAAAAAAAGATTAAATATTTTTTTTCTTATTGTTATGACTCCATCATAACTTTCTGGCTACCAGATGTCAACTGGCCATTTCAAGCGTCCACCATGGCTGATTCATGCATATGCAAGAGGACATTATCGGGGGGGCATCCATCTTTCCCATTGGATTTAATGGGAAAGAATAAGCTGTTGTTTGCCAAAAGTTAAGCAGTGCTTCCTTTTGTCAGTTTAAGCTACTTCTTAGCTGCAGCACACAAAAGTTTGAAGAGTCAGGAAAGGTTTAACTGGTAAGCAAAGCAAAGAGATGTTGAAACCATACAATTCAAAAGAGTAACCTTCAAATTTCATAGCATTTTGATCTGTGTAACAATGTTACACGGACTGGTGTATTATCCAAATTTTTTTGTCAACTTACAAAATGGCATCTTAAAAGTTCAACAAATCTGAAAGATTATTCAACAAAGAAAATAAAATAAATCCTGGCTGTTTCTTGTAATGTTGGACCTTCTAACTGAATTTTTATTTTTGCTCAGATCTACACAGTTCTGCCAAATCCTTCTACAGACAGAGAAATCAGCTAGAAATTGGTCAGTTATGAAGATGGTTGTGAAATGACTGTCTAGGGATGGTACTGTACGATGTTGTTTGTTTAAAAATGTTTTTTTGTACATGTAGCCTACATGAAAAGCAATACACTTTCCTCTGCCGGGGAGGAGTAGC
This sequence comes from Atherina boyeri, assembly GCA_029874935.1. Lineage (NCBI taxonomy): Eukaryota > Metazoa > Chordata > Actinopteri > Atheriniformes > Atherinidae > Atherina > Atherina boyeri. Next base: position 6,421 of record JAPMNP010386211.1, on the reverse strand, counting down.
GCTCTCTTCTGAATTTATCATGTCCTATAAACTCAGAGTTGTCACACTCTTTAGGGGGCTTTTTGTTTTTTGAGTGCCCTCACAGACACACACCCAGCCCTGGTTTGCAGTTCAACAGTTCATTCGGTCACCTTGTGAACTATCTTTCAACCCATGTAAGACACCAGTGGTCCCTCTACTCTCAAGAGCAAAGGGAGGACTTAAATGAAATAATAAATAATCTCAGTATGGCTCCCACTTGCACACTAGGCCATTCTGACCCCTCTCAGGACCTTCCAAACCAGGCAGGAAGAGACAGCAAGGGGATGGGAGCGTGAGGATGTCAGAGAGGGGGGCGGCTCTCCAGGTGACCCAGGAAATGCCTGAAAAAGGCTGGTGAACATATGATTGTTTCAGGAAGACCAGACGGTTCAATACTGGTCATCAGAAAAAATTAAGCCTTAGCTGAGCTGGGCTGAGCCTAGATAAGCTAGGCAGCTGGCAGACATCACACAAAATATGTTTGTGTGTTCTGGACAAACAGGTCAGGAGGGCGGTGATCCAGAAGGGAGATGGAGAGCGATGGAAGAGATGATCAAACAAAGCGATGAAGATAAACACAAATTGGAGTGAGAGGACTTGAACCAAAGCATATGCTACTAGCATTATGCCAGGCCACCATTGTAAATAAGAATCAGTTCCCGAAGAATTCGAAAGACTGCCTCGGAGCATTGAAATAACAAAGAAATTGATTTCTAATCTGTGACGGATAACTCTTCACGTTATCCCTCACTCAACACATATTATCTTTAGCAACTGATATATGGCAACTCTCTTTTTTATCCTCCGATGTGTCCTTGACCCCAAACAGGACACCGTAGGAGTGACGTCTACAGGTCCAGATGCTGTGGCCTGTGAAAACATGGCGTGGGCGAGCCCCCTCCTCCAAGGGCTCGGGTTCAGAGCTGTTATAACACAAGAGGACAGCGGGATTAGGTGAAAGCATACAGCTGTGGATGGTGTCTGTGTGTTTGTGCAGGAAGGGAGGATAGAAGAGATTAAAGGATGGGTGGCAGATTGAGGAATGGAAACACTGTGTTTGACACTTGTGTGCAACGAAGTGCGAGTGAATGTGCATACTACATGTGTGTATATATTATGGAGGCGCGGCAGGTTAGTGGAAGGCGAAAAAAGATGACTGTAATTATATTGGACAGGTTTCACTCGGAAATGTTTGGACATCGTGTACATCTGACTAACGGTGTGCAAACTCAGGGGTCCTTGTCTGGATGAATACAGATATTTACAAACATGTGACACGGTGTATCAAACATACAGGCGTAGATTAGCATGTGCACAGAACAACTACCGTAGAGTATGTGTCCTTGAATGACTGCCAAGCAAAAATCACAAAACACTTGCAAACTATTTGCCCACTCCATACATCTAATAATGCAGATAGAGCAACAAAACTACACAGAAGCGAACATAATTGTCTGAAAATAGCCAGAATATTGGTACTAATCATGACATTTTTTTTCCTGTGGATATCTGCATGCAAAATGCAACCTTACTCTCCTGGGTGGATTAATACTTGGGTAGGTCTAGATCAAAGATAAAACAGCAGGACTAGAAACATTGCAGTAATGTCAAATAGTCAATCACAACTGAATAAAAGCCCAGATGTTAGCTCAAATCTGTGCCAATACCCAGAAATCCACCTATTTAATTTCTGTTGATGTCCAAACATGAAAATCAAAATCCCTGTCCAGTCACTACAACAAATTTGACTAATCCAAGTACAGGAAACGCATCCAACTGCATAAAAACATATCTGTTATTTAATTGATGAATTATTGGATTAAATTTGAGACTCTGTCCAGTGTTTTTTTTTTCATGTGATTTGTATCACGATGATTTCCTGTATTTGTCTTTTTCTCCCTCTCCCCCTCTAAGAGGCATTCAGGAACAGCCTTCAGCTGAGCGCATTTTCAAACAGCCTGTCTGTGGGGGGTTTAGTTTGTTTTACCGTCCCAGCAGGAGGGCTTATGGGAGCCAACCGAGGTCAAGGCAGGCTGAGGGTTCATAGCGGTACTTTGACAGAGGGGCGTAGCCTCTTCAGACCCCACAGATTGCTGGTTCAATAACTACGTTGAGAACCGCTCTTCGTTCACCCTTTATAGAGGACAGTTTTAATCAGCCATGGTTGAGCTGTTTGGGTGGTTGTCTTAAAAGAGCAGCACATCTTTTCTTTTTTTTTTCTTGACTGTCAGTTTTCCATTTAAGTGTGCAGGGTGTACAGCTGGTGAAAATATTTTTAAAGGTTGGGAAACTTTTTCTGGTTTCATGTGGAGAACAGTAATAGTCAAATGAGGATGTTATCAAAAATTCAGGCAACACACCACTTTAGCATACATAAAGTAACTTTTTTGTGTTGGGATGTATTGAGGCCAAAGTTTTTACCCACTTTTGTCGTCATTTTGCGTGGTGATGTCCCGCCCCTGGAGGATGTAAGCAGCTCTTGGCAGATGTGAGCAGCTGGGTTTTGTAGAAGGGCTACTTAAAGAGGCCTTACAGGTGCGGTAATGAGCAGGTTTTTAAAATCCCCCAGCCGCTTCAATCCTAATCAGCCTCGGGGCTATTTTTACCAACCCCTCGGGCTCATCCACTTTCAGTTGCTCGTAGAGGGCACGTTGTTTTCACAGAAACACACACTCATAGTGACACAGCACACACATTCAGGTACAGTACATGCAAATTCAGCTCACACACCCGCGCAGTCTCACATTGAGGCACAGAACAAAGCCACAGGCAAGACAGTAGTCTAATGTTCTCACTGGTGGAGCTTTTGGAGGTTTTGTGTGGTAGTTTAAAGTTTTGTCTGATGACTGGTAAAGGATGTAGCTTCTGTCTCCTGAGATGGTGAGGGTAAAAATCTGCAACCTTGACTTTAAAAAATGTCCTAATTTCACATCCAGCAGGGGACTTTTATAGCATTTTGCACCTCTTGTTTCTTACTGTAATGGTAATTGTCTAATAAAGATGCAGAGTGTCTAAATCATATTGTGGTGACTGAAATAACACAGATGATAATTATTTTCTTTATTTGCACGAATACATACGATCCAAAAAGCAAATAAAGATAACTTCTTTTACACAACAGATAGAAATTGTATACTTGTATTATTCAATGAAGAAAAACATCCAGTACTGTAAATCTGAGTGGTAAAAGTGTGTGACTTTAAGCATGTTAGTGTTACTTACTTACTTACTGTATGGAATAACTATAGCTAAAGATTTCAAGTAACTTGTCAATCCTTTGAATCAGTTCATAGGAATTTCAGCTCTTCCCCATGAAGTGGAACAGCTTCAACTCTACACAGCAAAAAAATGGTAGTGTTATTTTTTCAGTTTTAATAATTTTGAGTTAGTGGGTGTTGAGTTACGAGTTGTTTTAACACTTGTAGTGATCAAAAACTCTGCCAATCAAGCAAGCGAGTTAGATTTACTTCAGGTGGACTTGATTACAACATCCGGTTTGGACGTGCGCGCCATTTTCACTTACAGCGCTTGGTACTGTAATGGGAGAAGTAAAAAAAAAGACTGTGAAGTAAAGACTGTGTGTTGTGTATGTTAACTTTCTGTAGCCTTGCAGGTGACTATACAATTAACTGATATACATTAACTGATTTTGTGATTTGTATGTTAGGCCAAACACAAAATGAACTTTCATTGTTTTACGATACATTAATGTTAATTATCACATCAGTGGAAGGAAATAACATGATTTTAGAGTGAAAAATACACTTTAATGTGTCATAAATAAAATAATACTATGTATGTAAAAAGTTGGGCTGCATGGTGGTGTGGTGGTTAGCACCATGGCCTCACAACAAGAAGGTTGCTGGTTTGATCCTCGACTGGGGAGGGGTTCAATCAGTGGCATTTCTGTGTGGAGTTTGCATGTTCTCCCCGTGTCAGCGTGTGCTCTCTCTGGGTACTCCAGCTTCCTCCCACTGTCCAAAAACATGCCAGCAAATTCTTAAGTAAAAATGTCAGGTCATCTATCAACTGAATATAGAGAGAATGACCCAAAACACATAAGTTTTTGTTTTTTTTAACCAAATAATGGCTGAAGAATAGAGATAAGCTTTAGCAATAATTAAGTCAAAGTTGTGACCTTTATGCAATAGAAATATGACATTTGTGCTTCATGCCAGGTAGCTCAACTGGCTCAGTGGGGATCCTGTGTCTTTTCCAAATCCTGGCCAGGAGCCCTCTCTTTGACCTCCTTTCTTGTAAAGGTAAAAAAAAAAAAGGCCACTAGTGCCCGAACAATAAAATGAAATGAAATAAAATAAAAAATAAAGTAGCACTTCATGTAAGGAAACAGAGCAACTAACACAGCAAGAACGGGAGTGTAAATTCAACTCAGTGTTAAATTTAACACTTGTTCTGAGTCTATATAATTCATTGTTTTATCATATATAAAATTATGGTCAACATGGGCTTGGCATTAAAATCGTGAAGGTGGAAAAATCACCATCCTGTCACCTCAAGGAAAGTGAATTCAGTGCAGTGGGACATTGCCATGGCAGCAGCAAACACTGGATCATCGTTAGATTGTCAAGTTTGCAGATGCCCAGCTCAGAGTTATTTGACTCAGGCTCTGAACTCAAAGATGGAGGCACGGGCAGGCTTCTGATTGATGATTTGATTTTTAAACTTGACACATCAAAGTGCTTTCTATGATCACAGTCTTGCACTGGCATCATCACTGGGGTACCAGTCATGCTTATTACTTGGGTATTGGCATGTTTACTTCCTGGAAAAAATCTATTGCTCCCCATCTGTCTCTCCCTCTGTCTGACAGACGAAGCCAACCATTTGTCTCTGTGTCTTTCTTCAAGTCGTTTCCTTTTTTTCTCCTTGCAGAGTGAAACTACTGAGTGCATTTGATCACAGAGATAAAAAGAGAGAGGAGAATTATTGGGATTTATTTCCTATCATTGACTACATTTGAAGAGTGTAATTTCTGGTTCATGGTATCTTTTTAACATTTTGCCTTGTATCATCATGGAAGTTTGAAATCTCTGATCACATGATCTGTTGCATTTAAATCTGTTTTTGTTTTGTTTTGATTTGTCTATATAAAGTTCTGAATTGCAGCATATATGCACCTGCCTGTCCTGTCGCTGTTACCGCAAACTCAATTCTGCAATATACATGTAGCTGCAGAACCCATGGCACATTGCTTCTTCAATGATAAAAGAGAACAGAAATAGATTATTAATCTGGTCATTCATCCTGTGTGAAAGATGTATGCAAAAATCTACAGCTAAAGCTGAAGGAGATTCACTCCAGAAGCCCCAGGCTACAGTTGCTCTGACACCATCACCCATTAGTCTGGCTTCCCATTCATGTGAGTTGCTCATCTCCTCTATAGATTTTTATGCACAATCCTCTGAAATTTGCTTCAAAATATTTGGATATTAATCCAACCCAGTATCTACGCATGTAACCATGATACTTTTTATTCAATCAACAATGTAGGTAAGTTTTAAAAAGGAATCTCTTTCTAAATCGAAATAATTTTCCCCCAAACATTTAGTTTTAATGTGTGTTGGTAAAGCTAGCCATATTTTGCCTGTCATTAATGTAATTCGTTAATTAGTTTCATTCCACCCAGAAAGTCAGACTGAAGCAACAGTTTGCTATTTTGCACGAGGTTATATGTTTCTTGGCTGACAGCAGTAGCTTCCTGAAGTCTGCACTGGTTGCCAGGCAACTGCTCCCAGCCAAAGAAACCATCAAGCACATAACTCCCATTAAAACTGAGTTTAGGCTATATCTCATACATTCCTTCATAAGTGGAACTAACAAGCTATAGCATGTTTGTGATCTGAAGGTCGGGGAGATTTTATGGTAGATTTTGTCAACCTAAGTCTATGTTACAATGACAAATGACCAGCTCTTTGCTGTGACATCATTATTCTTTCTTTTTTTAGCAGATAGAATGGTGAACAAGAGAAAACGGCACATTCGTTGGGGATTACTATCAGCTGTGGATGAGTAGATATGTTTGCTATACTAGTGAGTTGTTAAAGTAGGACGGTTTATGTGGATCTGACCTAAATATAAACCGTGATACCAGCATTTCATGTAACAAATACTTGTGTCAGCCTGTGCAACAGTGTGACTTATTGATGTGTTAAATAGTCTGGACACCAGTGGGGCTCTGTGGCTCAGAAGGGCCAGTTGAGCTTTGATGGCATAGAAGATGCTTATTAGTAGATTCAAATCTATGTTAGTTTTGTTCTTTATAATGGAATAGTTTACTGAGAATAGCATGGCATTTGGACATATCCTTTAAAGGACAAGTTCGTTATTTTACACTTAAAGCCCTATTTTCAGAGTGTTTATGATGAAAAAGAACGATAGT
>JAPMNP010385919.1:0-10176 GCA_029874935.1 Atherina boyeri | reverse complement strand
CACACACACACACACACACACACACACACACACACACACACATCTGGCATGTGGAATTCAAAGCTACCCCTCCCAACTCTAGACTACACCATAACAACGTAGAGCATGATGAAGCGCGACCACAAAGAAACTTCATTATTATCCCCTAAAAGCAAGAGTTCACTAAAAGGTTCATGTACTCCATCTAAGACAATAAAAAAAAAAATCAGGGAGTATTAAACCAAAATTGGCAATCCAGCACCCACCAAACAAGACCCTAACAATCAAAGAAACTTGGTGTTATGCATTGTTTAGACATGAAGTCAAAACTGACAAATCTTTATTATTTTGTCCATTATTTTTGTCAGTAAAAATAACAACTGTATTAATTCCATTTTTGTATCATTGGATCAGAGAAAAACTGTAATCCTTTCAAAAGATATAGCAGTTGTATCAATATTTAATATTTGGCAACACTTTCCTTATTTTTCATCATTTTGTCAGATTTAATGTGTCAGATTTCCCGCAAGTCTTGAAAGAAGATTCATTCAAACAAATAAATACTCGGTTACATATAAGTAGAGGAAAATGATGTAATATTACATATTTGAGTTTCTGATGCTTCCTGTATTACACATCCATCCTGCCCCTTCTTCTGTCAGATTCACCTCTGCTGAACTGTTCCCAAAAGATCAATCCACAACCTTTGAATAGATTACAGTAATGAATTTTACCCGACCATTTCAATATTCCCTTTTTACCTAATGTATATTGATTGTCAAAGCAAGAGAACAGAGAGCTGATGCACAGAGTCCCCATTTCAAAACTTAGAATGAAATACTGTAGTGATATCAAGCTATTGCTATCGAAATTTGAAAAAAAGAAAAAAGTCCCCCCCAAAAAAACAGCACAAAAACTGATAAAAATTAGGTCCAACCCATGATACTACCACCACTATGCTTATTAAAAGGGACAAAATTCTCATGCAGGAATGCAACCTTTTCCTTTATCTAAGCACGTCCCATTTAAGCAAAAGTTCAATTGTGTCCTCATATATCCAAAAAAACATTTCTTTGGCACCTTTCCTACTTGTCCATGTAATCTTCAGATAACAACCGATGGGCAAAAATGTTCATGGAAAGGACTTCAATGTAGACCATTGTTTTTAAATGATAGCAAGCACATAAAAATTAACATTAGCAAATGCAAGAAGCCTTTAGCTGTCAAAAAAATTATTCAGGGTTCCTTTGTCAACTTGCAGACTATTACCCATCTTGTGTTTTGTGTGATCTCTGCTTGTCAAACACTCATAGGCACAGTAACAATAGTCTTGGATTTTTATTTGTTTGTACACAATCTGTTTGATTGTGGATAAGTGGAGTCCCAACTCTCTGGTGTCTTTTTTTAAAATCGTATCTGAAATTGTATCGACATTCGCTTGAATAAATTTTTTGTTTCGAGACGTTATCAGAAATCCCCTCTCAGCACATAACGGTGCATTTCCACTAGTATGTGCTGTGAACCTCAGACGCCTACAGATACTAGTTTATTTTGTAGAACAGGACAGAAAACAACTGAACAACTGAAAACACTTGGCTATTTTTCCACATCAGACTTTTAGATTAAAAAGTCAGGAATATTGAATCATTTTCTGAATAGATAACTTTAAAATAAAATTATCTTTAGGTCTTATTCAAGCAGAAATAGGGCATTCTAAAGGGTTCAGAAACATTCACGCACCAGTGCATATTGTTTAGTTGTTGTTTTTTTTCTTACATAGTTGAGCAATTTCTTTTTATTGTTGGACCCTGTAGTTTTAATGTTATGAAATATTTTTAGCCAACTCTGGTGCTGAAAAATTGATCATGCCCTCACAAATGATCACAAAACAACAACTGATTTCCTGATTAACTCTCTAAACCGCATAGTCCAACTAAGTTTGCAACGTATCACTCTTTTTGGCTAAAAGAAAACAAAAGCAGTTTGTATTCAGAGAGAAAAGAGAAGCAAAAGGAGGAGTGGAAGGGAGCTGAAGCAGGGGGCACATTCATCCTAGCTGCCAGGGGAGAAAAATGAGGAAAGTTGAGTTCCTGGCATACCTGAGTGTCAGGTAACAAAGACACAGACAGTAAAAAGGGGTAAAAGAGCTGACAGATGGAAAATAAGTGGGTGGAGAGACGTGAAGGTATAAAAACACACAAGCATCCCTCTTTTTTAGCTCCATGTTGTGAAATTCAATTCGATGCCCACACAGTCCACACCAACCCAACTTACAGATGACAGCTTTCTAGCCATAAAGTCAAGCTGGTTTCTTTTATAAATTCAAGATTTTACACAGCATACTTTTGGCACATTCATGTAAAAGTCATGAGAAATAATAGCATGTGCACAAAATACACCTGAAAATCGCCACAGACTCACATTTAGATTCCAAACATATTTCTGCAGTCAAAGTAAATGAGGACAGAAAGCGAGCAGCAGGACAGATAGAGACAGATAAAAATTTAAATACTCAAGTATGCTTTGACGTGGAAGGGATTAGTGTGGTTTACTCTAAAGCATTCCAGGGCCTCTTAAGCTTATCAACCTGCTTCCTTCCTCTCTACCGTGTTTTTTTTTTCTTTTACACAATCTTTTGACCAGTTTCCTAAGATCCTTTCAGGCATGTGCTGCTTTCCATTAATCTGGTGGCAACTGAACGTGTCAGTGTCATGTGTGAATTTCTACATGACAGCTGCAACTATGTCAATACTTTCAACTACTGTCTTCAAACACTATTTTGTTTGACACAATGCTCAGTCTTTGTTAGCTTGATAGGAATTGCTATGGCAAAATATGGGGTGTGCACAGCTCCTAAGGTGAAGCAAACATCACGTTTATAATAGTAATATTAAGGCAGCTTATTGTTAAATAGCTTTAAGAAAAGTTAGATTTTAAGCCACTTGTGTCCACCACTGGGTAGTTTTACACAACTGCTGAGCCTTTAGTAGTAGTAGTAGTAGTAGTAGCAGTAGCAGTAGCAGTAGTAGCAGCAGCAGCAGCAGCAGTAGCAGTAGCAGTAGCAGTAGTAGTAGTAGTAGTAATAATAATAATAATAATAATAATAATATTATTATTATTATTATTATTATTATTATTATTATTATTAAGTCATTCCTGAAAAGGTTTTCAGGAATAAGAGCAGAACACCAGAGCTGCAGACTAGTCCACCAGAGGAATGTGGATCAAAGCCAGAACTTGGATGGATCTAGGCAAAAGGTTGTAAAAGCTGGGGAGTGTCAACACTGGGTTCATCACTGGGTTAAAACTATAAGTTATAGTTTGAGCTAGTCTGCTAAGGATTTAAATCCCTACTCATGAAGGAATAACTGCAGCTAAGGTTGTGCCGTCTGTCAATCCTGAAGATTTTGTGGCTGTGAGTTTGAAAGTGCTCTTACCCACAAAGCCGTCTCGTCCAACCAACTTCAAGGCCAACTTGTCTGCCAGCACTGAGGAGTTGCCATGGGCAATATTGGCAAAGGGCCCAGCATGGACAAACACTGGCGTACCCTACAACAATTACAAGGGCACACAAATATACAGGAGGGGTTTAGAAAACATTGTAATCCACAGCAACCCACCTAGCCTAGTCTAAATACTGAGTAAGCACTTCTTTCTTAGTAAATTCAATAACTTTCAGTCTGGCTTCAGGTTAAATATTGAAGTGTGAATGTACTTTGGCTGGGATGGTGTTTGTCTAAACAAAAGGCACAAGTTAAGAGGTACTTGACTGGCATGTCAAGCTGATGGTAGACCAGGCTGACGTCCCCCTTCGCTTGTGCAGATTACTCCTTAAAAGGCTGGAAACACACAAAGTGCCAGGTTCTCTTTGACAGTAAAAGTGCTTACAACAACTTCGCTCACAGCAAAAAAACAAAAACACTGGAACAGTATAAAATGCAATATAAATAAGCTATTTGTCTTAGTTTGTGAAGCACTTTTCTTGATTCACTTGCTTGGCAAATGGTTGTAAGCTTTGTTTTGATACGTAGTTTGTATAAAATTGTATTAAATGCCACTAAGACTCCTCTAAAAAGTAATCTTAATGGGTAGTTCCACAATAGTCCAATGTTACCTCCAGGGAACACTCAGACATAGAACACTTCCTTTTATAATACTTTACATTTAAAATTGTATTTATTTCAACTTGTTGAAGCTATTGAGTATTTTACAGGTTTCTGAAACAAATGTTGACCTAATTAAAAAGAAAAAATCACATCACCTGTTCTTTAATCTATTTTGAGACATGAAAAACACTCCAAACATTTTTTCCTAATTCACATCATAATGCAGGCAATAAAGGGTTAAAAGATAATTACTCACAAAATGACATAGAAGAAAAAGAAAAAACCTAAAAAAAACAAAAAAACAGAAGCCAGTCGACCTATTGTTACACTGAATGTGTATTCCTTGAGAGAGAGGAAATAGGAAGGATGGGAAGGCTGAGCATGATTTTCTAAGCTTTTGTTTGCATACTTCTCCGCCTGACTTCATAAACAGCCAACCCTCAGAGGAGCAAATCATATTTTAAACAAGTCTCCGGGAAAAGCGGCTACTTGTCTTTTTGTCTGTGCATACTTGTATGAACCACAGAAACAATTGCCTCATGAGGAAACAGAAGTATGAAAGAAAAGGAAACTGATACCTCACCAACACTTCAGGAAAGACACATGCAGCTGATCTGTGAAACTGTGTTGAAAGGATGTTTGAAAGACTCAGAATAACTGAAGCCTGTTAAGTAGACACGTACACAGAGGGTTGTTTAAAAAAAAAAGACAACCCCCTTTCTTGTGCCGTTTCCTTCTTGTGCCGCATAAATCTGCAAACTTCAACAAATACACCCACTTTCATACTCTAGCTTTCTTCTCATAAGCACGTCTGCTTCAACAGTATAATGAGCAAAGAGGGCACAAAGGGCAGCGCTGGTCAAGCTGGACGGAAAATTCTCATGGAACTCTGAGGTCCGGCTGGTCTCAATACCAGCTCCCTGACCAGAATCACAGGAAACCCACACAGGAAACAGTTTCACACAACAGGACCACAATGCATCCTCCAAAAAAAAACTAAATAACAAAGTAACCAAATCTCTGTGGCATACAGACTCTCCAACCCCCATCAACACTCAGAAAACGCAGAATATGTGACAGTCTGTATTTATTTTCTCCCTAGTAGACATGTAATCAAGCTTTCTGTTTAAAACCAACAAGGAACAAACAACCGAAAAATAGCAGTATACGACAAAAAGTGAGCAGATGCTTGATTGTTAACATTGTGCAAATCGTAAACTTTAATTATATAAATCGCTCCTACAGAAAAAACAAAAACAAAAAAAAAACAATCGGCTTATGCAGCAAACCTTTGGCTTACAACACCACATCAGGCTCCACACAAGAATAGCAGACAATAATTGTGTTAGCACCAAACATGAACTCCTTTGTTTGAGTGTATAAACTATAGAACACTGATCTGATGCTACTTATGGGGAGATAAGGAACATCTTTGGAAGATTATCACCTAAAATGTGTTGTTGCACTGTAGAGCCACTTTCCACTCATGCAACAATGGGTCAAAAATTCTAAAAGATTTGTCACGACTCCTTTAAATTGCACAAAGTTGGCTTGAAATACCACGTGCACGTCATGGCCTTAATATGGAGTCAATAAAGATTTTTATCTTGCTAAAGTTGACAACTTCTGTCAGAGAACAGTACAGTAACTGCAAATTCTTTTAAAAAACTGTATAGAAAATGTGAAACAGAAGTTGGGTGTTCAGATTATTATATTGATTCATCATATAAATCAAACCTGAATGCCATCTTCTGTTTGTCCTTTTGGGATTTGCTCATCTGGTACCCTCATTTTACAATCTTAAACACTGGCCTAACAAACAAGTGAGTGATATAGGGAGTGAGGAAGGATGTGGATGAGTGAGCAAAGGAGTGAGTAAGTGAATAAATGACTCATGAGAGAAAGGCTATTTAAAAATGATTGCTTAATCAGAGCATCAAAGATCAGACAAGACCGGGTACGGTCAGAGTGGTATGACTACCCTTATTATAGCAATCAGAGGTCAGAGCTGAGAAGCTTCTGCTTTTTCCTACTCATTTTCAGACATGCAAATGAAAATTTTACATTTTGTTCTTTTGGTATTATTGTATTTGTGAGATTAAATGTGGATTTTATCATATATATTGCTTTTGTTCTAAATAAACAAATTGAATAAATGAAATAAAAATAAACCAAAAATTAACATTTTGTCAGTCAAAAAAATTTGTAAATTGGACCAGTAATATTAACTGTACTGAAAATAGCTGTGCATTTTTGTACGTGGGAGAGAGGTGTTTCACAAACATATCTGTGTGAATGCAAGCGTGTGTTTATGCACATGTATTAACCACTAATCTCTGTATGTAAGATCCCATGCCTTTTCATCTCATGCCATAAAAGAAATGAAAGCCAGATGTTCTGAGTGGCAAAGTGATGCAATAATAAATATGGCTCTGTTGACTTATAGCTTCAGTGTTAAACTGCCATTAAGATAAAGATATACATCATCCTTTGTTAAAAGCTCTCTGGAAATCTCCCTTTTCCTTCTTTTTATTTTTTTTCTTGCGGAGGACATTATTTTTTTCCCCCACAATACATATATTAGAAGACATTCAGCTAAGCTGGATAGTGACTATTCAAATGTCTCTCACCTCAAGAGTCTGCATCAGTGTGGGCTTAATGGCATCTTTCATCAGCACCGCCAGAGCACCACTCACACCCTGACAGAGAGAAAGAAAAATGAAGACACTTGTTGGAAACAAGGACAAATTATCAGGAGTCAGGAAACAAATCAACTTTATACATACAATTAATACATGAAATTCAAATTTATAGTCAATAAATGGCATTTTAAGCCACTGAAAGTTTTTGTCCTTCCTGCTTCTAACACTACAATTTAAATTTTACCCCTATTTTGGACACAGTGATCATCATACATATAGTCCACATAATTCCCACTGAGTTGGTTTCAAGGTGCAGTGACCTTTTTTGCTCCCTTGCAAACCAGAAAGGCTGATTTATAGCTTAACAGGGGTCCTGCTCTATAACTCTGAAACAGCACAGTCATTTGTGGGAAAGTAGAGCAAGTTGACCCTACAATGTGAAAGGCAGGAAAACCCTGTTTAACATCTCAATTACAAGTTACACCTAGATTACACAAGTTGTTTTGAATTTGGGTGGGGGTTACATATTACAAGAGTACTTCAGAAATACTGAAAGTGTCGTTTGACTGAACATTGCAGAGAGGGAGTGCCCTTTGTTTCACATTTAAGCCTTTTTGGGAAACATATGTTAGAGATTACACGGTCAAATAAGGAAACAATAAACAATCTCAAAAACACAGGTACACTGTAGATTCAAACATTGCAAAGAAATAACTGTAAATTGTATAAAAAAGCTGTTAAAATAAACATGACAGCTAACTTTGAGAAGTTTTCTTCTACAGTCTGCGACACAAAAATGACATTTTCAGTGTTAAAGCTTAAGTAAACATCTTTACAGATCACAGCTTATGAGTAGTGCATCAGCCAATTTGCTCAATAGGTTTCAAACTTTGCAGCTTTAACAAATTTAAATCTCAGCTATGATCCCGTCTCATCCATCCATGCATGCATCCTCTACTGCTTATCTGAGGTTGGGTCAGGGGTCTTCCCTGGGGCCTCCTCCTGGTGGAACATGCTCAGAACACTTCACCTTGGCCATATCCCTGAGCCACCAAATGTGGAGGTGGCTCATCTTAATGCAGGTGAACTCTGAGCCCAGATGACCAAATAAATTCATCTCTAAGGAAGGGGCCAAAACACCCTTCGGATGAAACTCATTACGGCCACTTGTGTCCGCAATCTCATTCTTTCAGTAACTATTCACAGCTCACAACCGTAGGTAAGGGGAGGAATGTAGATCAACTGGTAAATCAAGAGCTTTGCCTTTTGGCTCAGCTCCTTTATCACCACATCAATGCAGACGCTGCACTGATCTGCCTGTCAACCTTCCGCTTCATTCTTCCCACAAATCCCTTCTCCAATCATACATTTTTTATGGCAAATTCTACTAAAATAAACAAGAAAAAAAAAAGACTTTCCACTTGAACCCATTTTGTATACACATTTACAGCTGAACACTTGTTCAGCTGAATGATACTTACTGAGAATATTTCTTCTTTAAACACAGTAATGTTGGGATTGCTGTGGTTAAAACAATCACATTCTTTAAATGAAAGAACCTCACACCAATACACACCAGGTCTTCTGCCGTGACAGGTTGTCCAGAGTGGCTGGTTCCCACCACCATGCGCGCCAATCTGTTTTTCATGTCCTCCAGGCTGTCTGCTAGAGCCAGGATGGCCATGATCTCACTGGCCACTGCAATATCAAACCCAGTCTAAAGTGAGAGAGAAACAAGAGTGAAAACTAATTCAAATGTTCATTACAAAAGGTAACAAATTCCTTCAAAGTATCTGGTAGAGGCTGTGGAGTTGACAATATATTATAAACCACCATACTATAGAGATTACACTGTGGGAAGAAAAGAAGAACCAGACACTAGTCATATGGTTAATCACATGTGTAAGACAGTATGATTCTTATGAATGTGGCCTAGTTTTGGAGAAATGACCTGATGGAAAAAAAAAAAAGGAAAAAATTTAATTACAAACATTTTAACTAATTTTGATGTTCCATTTTTATTGACTTACGTGAAATCAAAAGTGAAAAAAAAGATAAGAGAACAGGACAACACTAGTGAATGAGAACCATTTAAACTTGGGAAGCAGGGAAGAGGGGAAAACTTAGGTGTCTTTTCTACACACACAAAAAGGAAACATAACTTAAACCACATTATTACTCCAAGGACCTAATGATTTCTATTCCCACTCCCAGAGATATTACCCTGAGGGGCTATAGAGTATCCAGCACTGGAGGAAAGTGGAGGGCAAAGGAACGAAAGACAAACAGAATGGATGGCAGTAAATATAAGCATATGCTGAAGCAGGTTCCAGGTGTATGTGTGTGTGTTTGGGTCGGTCATTTTCCCTCTTCTCTAAACATTTGCTTTCACTTAGGGCTGCATGCTTCCCATTGACCTGAAGTGTTTATTCAACAAATTCCATTTAGATGTCATTACTATAGATATATGGCTAAAATATAACAGCAATGGATCATGACCAGAGGAAGGAGGAGTGTGTGAACGTGAGTGTGCATGAGAACAGTTGTAGTCAAGGTTAAACTTTACCAAAAAATGTTGCTCAATAACAAAGTAGGTGAGAGAAATAAGAGGCATCTACCATTTTGTATCATTTTACAATGAAAAGTTACGCGATATTTGGGGGGAAATGGATGGCTTAGCACAAAACTGTAAAACAAAACAGCTGAAGATGTTTTGGAAAAGTTCTGAACATACCTCTCTGATCTTTCCTTTTTCAGTGCTTGCCTGTCCTACCGTGATCTTCCTCAAGAAACGGTCATTTGTATCAAGAACTGAAAGACACACGAAAAAAAGTCTTTTACAGAAGAAGTTGTCATAAAATATGCTAATTTTCAGCCTTAAGGGTAGAATTAGATGAATTAAATTTGATTTTATTGCTCAGCTACACATTAATGCCTTTATAACCAGAATTTGACAGTTTGATAATCTGATGCACACACGTTTGCACACAATGACAAATTAAATAATAACTGACATACAGAAAAATTAATCTCTTATTTGTGTAGATGATCAAAATATTGAGAGTTTCTATCCTATGATTTTTTATTATTTGATTTATTTATCAAAGTGTCATGCACATTTTGTTGTGCCCAGCCCGCATGGGCTTACAAGACTCTATACAATATATATTCAAACAATTCAATTCAAGATGGCAAAAAGATAACATTCTTATAAACATACATATACATCCATGCATACTAGGGATGGGACGATACACTTAAACTGACGATACGATGCAATTGATATGCCAGGGTCACGATACGATATGACATCAAAAAAAGAAAAATATTACTGCGTGGTTACAACTTATTTATTTTAGTTTCAGTTGCCAGAGAAACACAAACAAGAACCCTCCCTTGGTGCTGCTCTAACCCTAGGTTAAGTTATCTCAGCCTCTCTTAAGTCATGG
>JAPMNP010384650.1:0-17236 GCA_029874935.1 Atherina boyeri | reverse complement strand
CATTTAGAGACTCATAAATTCTCAGCATCTTTATTCTTTATTGCACAACATTCCCAGAAAATTGGGAAAAAATTATTTGAGGTGACAATTCATAAAAGACATTCTGTACAAATACATGGAAACAGACTTGAGTATGTACAGTTTACACAAACAGTTACACGTATGGGCAACTAAATAACTTATTCATAGACAAATATGGAAAAGCAGATATATAAATCCATACGTTTTAAACATAAAGGCTGGCTTGTACAAAATATAGGCTGATATAGCGGAGCATCTTTAATACACATAAGCATGTATTTATAAACTTTAACAGCAAAAATGAGCTGTGAAAAAATCTGAAGCCACTTCTCAGTTAAGACTTGAAATATATTCAGGATGTGATTTGTATTAATAGACAAATGCTGTCCACTTCCATGGGTTACAGTAGAAGTTATCCCTGGTTTATTCAGCGACCAAAATTATTTAATTTCCTTTTAGAATCTGAGCTACCGAAATTTTGGGATTTGTCATGAGATTCAAATGCTCGCAGCCCCCCTTAAAATTGAGGTGCATCTGCTAGCAAATTCATTTACATGCACTTGTCTAAAACTCAGAGGTTCCTCTCTGATTTTGACAGTTTGATAGAGATTTATTTCTTTTAAATTCTTGAATAACAAAAGAAAAATATGAGGATGATTCAATTATGTTCACCTTTTTTCTAGGGGATGTTATACTTTATACCCAAACAGAAACTGTGAAAGCAGATAATCTGCCATTGTGCGCTCAGAAAATCACACTCTTTTTCCATGGCGTAGCTAAGATATCAGCCAGTGTCAAGAAACAAAAGAGAAACTTGGCTCAAGTTAGTCCCCGCCCTTTTTTGTGTGTAAAATTAAAAGAAAAGGAAAAAAAACTTGAAAATAGTGTTAACAAATACATACATCCACGATCCGTGCTCATCTCCTCTTTCTGCAGCAAATGTTGAAGCCGTAAACATCATACAAAAAGGTGGTGGAACTATAAAAGTGTGAAAATACTTCAGCATTTAGGTTGTAAAATACACAGATGATGCAGGTTTTTAGCTTTTCAATGTATAAAGGGACCCTTCTTAATCACAATGCATCGCAAAAAATATGTATTTCTTCTGTTTTTTTCAAAGTTACCAAACAGTCTTCCCTTTTTCAAAGAACACAGCATAGAGTCTGCACAGTTGACAAACTTCTGATCAAAATGTTTTATAAAGTTTACCTCAGGGTTTTCTTTGGGCCGACTGTGAATCATCCACAGCCCAAATGAATGTCTGAGGTAGAGCTGTACCTATGATAAGCATGTCAAAGCCACTTTTAGCTTTTCAAAACCAGTTTGTGGAGCTAAAAATCATGTTGAGAATTGATTACTCCCAAAAGGCCAAATGACATAAAAATTAAAAACAGCCTTTTAAATCAGGCGGGCACCTTATTTAGCCAAACAACTGAAGTGTTGAGCAATCCAAGGGAAATTTGGCTTGTAAACAAAGACATGAGAATAAACGAAAATGGCTAAACTGACATGAGATTGATAATTCTCTGGGATATTGACTTCAACATTAAGTTTAAAAAAAGTTCACCCATTTCCTTTGAAATGGAGTCCGTCACTTTTTACAACCAGGTTTAGGATTGTACTGGAAAAGAAAGTGGTTGAAGAAATAAAATCTGATGTTACCACATTGTAGGTATCATAAAATTCCAATCTCCCCTGGGAAAATTGATAAAAGTCTTTGGCTTTTGTTTAGAAAAATCCCCAAAAAAGAAATCTAAAAAAAAAAAAAAATCCTATATTAAAAAGAAACATTCAGGTCATTTCAAAGATGGTTGAGTCACCTGCAGAGCATCGTTCCATCTGTGGTCTCTATCTCCACCCTGTGGTGCAACATCCACATCGCTCCTCAGCCAGCAGCGGTGCTGGTATGCGTCAGCTCTGACTCTGACTGTGGTCCATGAAGACGTGCACTGCTCAGGCTTGGGGGAATAAAATCCCAAATAGGCCAGGCTACCAAGTTAGGAAACCTTTCCAGGGGGTAGGTTTGCAGCGTGGATGGCCTGAAGCAGACACCACCTGGGCCTTGCTGGTCTTCACCGGCAGCCGGCTGTTTGGGGCCTCAGCATGGGAGCAGTCTCATAGTAAAATCTGGGCAACATAGGGAGAGTGAGTGCTGGCCACTGCAGCTAACAGGGGCAGGTCACTGGACTCAATTCTGCAAAGACGACAAAGCAAAAATTAGGAAATGGTGAAGTCATAAATTTATACAGAAGTCATTCAATGAAATGAATTCAAGTTTCCCACTCAGTGTGTCTTTTAATGAAATAAAATTTGCCAGGCCTGTGCCTGCAAATTATAAAAAAAAGCTTTGCAGAACTTCAGATGATAAAGTATAAATAAACTACTTACCCTAAGACCATGCTCAGTTCTTTCACATGGACTCTGGTCTGTCCCTTCAGATATTCAGAGAGCATCTTGCTCTTAAAGTAGATCTCCTGTAGTCGGTCTTCAAGGTGCATTATACACTAAAAAGGTAAATACAGAGGGATGAATCAAAGGATCCATGAAGGTATTTACAGCACTCGTACATACATACATGTTATTAGCAGTAAAACTACTCCAAGTGTTTAAACAGTTGTTGTTACATACAAAGTTGGGTGACAGGTTGAGTTTGTAGAGCTGATGAGTGGATTGCAATAAGCTGGAGACCAGGTTGGATACTAGGACTTCTTTCCCCAGCTTGTTTACATCTGTGGCTCGTCTCTGACTGCTGGCCAGCTGCACTGTCCACTTGTCTGTGTCTGCGATAATGCAGACGGCCTCTGCGATGGGCTCATCCAATACTGGATGCTGCAGAGGACAAACATGTATTTTTGAATGATTAAAATAAGCAGAAATATTCCCAAATGCTTCAAATGGTAAATCAACTCTACGTGTCTTGTTAGGACTGAACTTATAATCAGAACTTGATGTAAAATGAAAACAGTCTTATGTCCTTTACCTGAACAGCATGAGTTAATTCAGTCATGAGGCTTTGCCGTAGCTTCTCATCACTGGGCATCCCATGCAGTACAAAGTCTGGCACATAGGTGGGGCAATAGCCTCCAAAGAGGGACCGGCCAAAATTAGCAGTGCTAGGTTTAGAGTAGTTCTCCACAAACTTTGACCTGCAGATAAAATTTTTTACATTTTATAAGATTTATTCAAATGCACACTTTCTAAATTGTGCTCATACAATTGGTCATTAAGTAACAAAGTGTATATAGTGGTGTGTTTACACATCATCTACTCACCCAGGGAAAGGAACAGGCACTTCCTCCTGCCAGTCTTCCGTCTCCTCGCTCTCACTGTCTCCCAACGCGCTGTCCGAGCTCTCATTGCGTGGTATTTCCCAGTCATTGACAGGCGCCACTTTGCACTTTTGGTCCTTGTTGCTGTTGTCACCTCCACTGTGGGGAGCAGGGACAGACATCACAATGTCCTTGTCCTGCTCAGCAGGCCAGCTCCTGCAGCAGCAGGTGTCAGAGGAATCTGTAGAGCCACACCTGCATCTCCTTCGACAATCTGACAAGCTGTCTCCTCTCCTGCTGGACTCTACATCTATACTTCCTGAACCTAAACACATGCCTAATCCCTGAGCCCTGACTACACTCTGATAGCTGTGCATATTGTCTGTGGTGCTGGGCTTCTGTTTGGCCACATCATCTAACGTCCTGGTCTCCACAGCATTCTCATAGCTGAGATACTCGTCAAAATCATCCTCACAGTTCAGGCTCCACTGGGGCATCTTGCTGGATACCCGCTGCAGAGCTGGAGTTGCCTTGGTCTGTTTGGTTTGGTCCTCTGATGCGCTGGTATTGCTGGTATTTGAATGTGCTCCGCTCTGTAGAGAAGAATTTTGCTCTTGATGATGCTGATGTTGCTGATGCAGTAGCTGCAAGTGAAGCGGATGCTTGTCCTTGAGGTGTTTCTTGTGCTTTTTGATTTCCTCCTCCACCTTCCTTCTGCGGCTTTCTGTGTCCGATTCAGGAGACATGGAGTCTCCAATGAGGAAAGTGACTTTAGTTGCTGGCTGCTCCTCCTCTGAAGAAGTCAAAGCCATGGGCCCTGTCATGGTGTTTCCTGATATAACCGGTAGTGGCACCGTACTAACCACGTTCTTATCTGGTGGCTTTTTCTCCAACGGAATTCCCAAAGGCTGATGAGCCAACACTTTACTGGGCTGGTTTCCCACTGCGGCATCCACCCCGGCCTCAACTCCAGTATTTATACTGTCTGTGACGACGTGAACTAAAGATGGGCTTGAGGCAAAGGTTGTAGGTGTTGGTGAAGCAACAGTTTGTAAGTCACAAATGGTCTCTGTATCCAGCACACAGACCTGCTCCCTGGGTGAATCTGAGCCAACACGCAGCACCGTCTCCAGTCGGACCTCAGAGACCAGAGAGCTGTTGGACTCCCTGCGCAGCTCCCTGGCTTCAGCTACCTCTGCAGTTCTGATAACAGGAACATGGGGGCCCGACTGAAGCACACTGCTCCTGGACCCTTGACTTTCGCTGCTGTCCTCCTCATCTTCTTCATCCTCATCTTCCTCTTTAGGTGGTTCAACCGAGCTGCGCTCTACCTCAATGTCTGTGTATGTGCTGCTGTGGAGGCTGTTATCTGAACGGTAGCTGCCGTCTTCGGCCTCAGTCTGCTGACTGTGGGCCCCTTGGGATAGGTAGTCCCCGCTAGGTTTATGGACAGTAACTACCACATAGTCTGACTCCTCCACCTCTCCCTTCCTGAGGGAGGTGGTGATGAGGGAGCCGGGTATGACAATGGCCTCGTCCTCAGCACTGTCCAGCATGTGAGTCTCCAGCAGCTCTGAGCAGCGAATGAAGTAGGTGAGGACATAGAGAAGTCTCTGGACCAGCTCCTGTTTGCGGCCAACCACCACCGTCCTCGATAGCCGCACTGGTGACCCTATGGCACCGTAAAGGTCCCCTACAAACACCAAAAGAGGAAGTCATTGCATAAATCGATAAATAACATAGTAGAATATAACTCTTACTGCATCAAATTTATCAATGTTTATTCAGACATTTTATAAGGTTCGTTTAGCAGGCTGCATTTTTTTTTTTTTTAAATTCCCCCTTTTTCAAGGAAAATCTAATACTCTGCAGTTCTCAGTTGTGAACAATAGGTGTCACCACTAGCTCACTTTTTAAATGTGTATGCTTAGAGATGACCCTTGTATATTTGTTTCCAGGATATTACCTTCTACAGGAATCTTTAAATCAAATGCAGCTCATTACACATCAGCAAAATTCTTTAACAGAAATTCAACTCTAGATTTTCATGAGTGCAGCTTAAAACAAGCAAAGAATAAAGTTTTGATCTTCATAATGATTTTTGTTCTGGGGAGGATTTAAAAAACTATCGTAGAAAGCATTACGAATGAAATGATGAAACTAAAAAGATGGTTTCATGATAGTTAACTCTGAATCTGAAAAAGACTAAGTTCATGGTTTTTTCTAATAGAAAATAGGAGGAAATTCTACTTTCTATAGATGGAGTGAACATCGAAGGAGTGCAGGAATTTATGTTTTTGGGCGTCCCACTGGACGACAAACTAACATGGAAAAATCTTGTACCATATATAAAATCAAAAGGTAGCCAAAAATATATATATTTTGAATGAGGTAAAGTATGTTCCAGACACTGACACATTGAACATGTACATTTGAACCAAATGCAAAAGGATTAAAGAAGAATATCAATACAATTAGACTTCCATTGGTCTTCTTATGCCCTGGAAGACCAGTGGAATAGATTAATTGTATGTACAGATGTTTCATTTGTGGTGTACAAAAAAGCCCAGGGTTCTAACAAATGTTATCATGAAAACCATAATTCAATTCAATTCAGTTTATTTATATAGCGCCAATTCACAACAGATGTTATGTCAAGGCACTTAAAGTGTAATTCTAATCAGTTAAAAAGTTTCCTATTTAAGGAATCCCAGCAGATTGCGTAAATGGAAGACAAAAAAAAAAAGAAAAATATAAAAAGAAGAAAAGCTATTTCCACATTGTTATTGCAACTGTAGGGTGATTACATCTGCATTTCAAAACAGTTAACTTATCACATCTTTGATGTCATTTTTAAAAGATGAAATGTTTGTGCAGAAATGCACACAGCTCGCAAAACGACACAGGACTTAAATTATATTGCATGTAGAGATGATAGGCTGGGTGCCATAATTAATGACGTGCCAAACACAGGTTTTACACAAAATCTTCAACCCTCTCTGTGTGAGCGTGTGCTTTTGTGTGGTATTCTCACCAAGCTGTGCCCAGAGGGGGTTGTATGGATGTGTCTTTGCCAGCATATCAACGCTCTGGGAGGAGTGTTTCTCAAGGAAGATCTTAATTGGAGGTTGCCCATTGGGCATGACAGTGGGCACCCATGCTAGATGATTGGTCAGGATAGCGGTCAATAGTGCAGGGAGGAATCTAAAAAATACAATTAGATATATTGTGATCAGCAGAGAGTAAAAGAAGATCCTAAAACTGAAATCCTTTCTGATTCCCGTCTATCAGATATGACTTTACTTCCTTGTTTGACTCCTGATCTGGTTCCTTAATGTCAAACATGCTTTCACTACACAGAAAACTTAAGTCAGCCATTTTCTTTCTGAACAAGGCATTGCATTTATACACAAGTAACACACTCATACATACACACCATTACCATGATTCACTTCTCAGTCCTGACCACAAGTGTCTACTTCCCTTCCTGTCTCATGACTCAACACAGTAATGGAAGTCTGGTTTCATCACGTGCCAGAACACAATTACAGCTATCGCAAGCATCAGTCATGGGAACACTGATAATATGTCTTAGAAAAGACATGTGATATAGTACAACTAATGGTTCCCATGGAAACATGAAGCTTCATTGAGTCACAACCAATAGATGCACATAGTTAAAAGGTAAGAACATGTAGGACTTGTAATGATCTAAAAATATGAGGCTGATAAAAAAAAAAAATACACACAAATGATTACCTAGGATACAGTTTCTGTTCCAACCTTTCATTTAATGAAAGTGCAGAAAGTAACAGTGTGCAGACATTAGGATATTTAAAATGGTCTCTTATGATTACATTACTAATAAAAAATGTAATAATATTTTGGTTTCTGAAACCATTTTTAGATGAAAACAAGCTGTACTGGACTTGTCAGAGTGATCAGTGATGAAATCTTAGTTGCAACCCCATTTTTTTAAACAAGTGAATAAAAGCTACAAATCAGAAAAAAAACACAACTATCTTAAAGATATAACTTAACTTGATGTAATAATCCAGTTCTGTATCGTGGATGCTACTTAAAACAACTGTCCAATGCCATGTTCAATGCAGGCCTTGCTACCAATTCATATATGTACAATCAGCAGTGGTTTTGCATGGCTTTGTAATGCTTACAATAAGCAGTTAGAGACTGGCAGGGTTCTTCTCATTCACAGCTCCTTTAAGGGAGACAAATAAATGCAAACAGGGTGAAGCAGCTACAGTGTGAATGTGAGCAAATGTGTTATTGAGCATAAGAAAGGAGTTTGTGGGGGAGAGAGTAAACATTGTGTGTGTGAATCTACATGTGTTTCTCTGTTGATAAGCTTGTGACTGAAGTACAGAACAACAAATATTTGGAAAGAGTGCATGTGGAACATTTTTCATCTTTTCAAAAAGGGGTGCAGTATTGTTTACACTTTGGGTGGATTTGATTTGGCCATACAAGCACAGAAGCATCCTTTAACAAATTATTGATAGGATGGGTTGAAACCTCATTTCTCTGAGCCCGGACTAGAAAACTACCTCGAACATTTTTGACATTTATGTGGCATTTCTAGAAATCAATCAAGAAGTTGATGAGTATGAGCAGACACTCAACTGGTTCTTGGAGGCCTGCTCCATCAGTAGAGAAAGCTCCCTCATGAAGTGACCGCAGAGCTGGTTTTTCTCTGATGCTCCAGACATCATAGTCAACCAGACGGGCTCGGCCACGCGGGGCATTGTGTAGAGGTCGCAGATGGTCATCCTGGAGATGAGGTATGGCGAGGGAGGGAGGGATGAAAGCGGGAGAGGGAATGGAGAAAGAAAATAAAAGGGTTTGAGGGGATAAAGAGAAAACAGACAGAGAGAGAGAACAGGCACGTTATTGTCTGTCAGGGGAAAACAAAGGAGATCTCAGTTCAGAGATTCGCTGTCTGCTGTGAGGCCATGGGAGACCCTCATTGTGCGTTTGTGTGTTTGTATCAAGTCCGACTCACTTGCCTGCTTACACATACACATACACATACACATACACATATACACACGCACACACACACAACCCTGTCTCTTGGAATGTACAGTGTTTGCGTGCATGCATATCTATCTGTATATGGCTCAGCTGGGGTATTTGTCCATTGAGGAGGACTGGAGTTTCCATGGAACGTGGGGTGTTGGTGAGCGTGTCTCGGCCGGGAGCCAAGCTTTCACACGGGGGCAGAAGGAAATCTCTGCAGCTTAATCAATGTGGATCATCTCTGAAACTTATATAATGCAGTTACTGACTCTGAAAATTCAAAGCTGTGCAGATTCTTAAAGAGAAATGGTCTGACACGCCGACCTTGCAATCTGCAAACACGACAAGATTTAATCAGCTGCCATCAGTCATAAGACTTCCAGGACCTGTTGATAACTTCTCAAAACTGCGTGCTGATTGATTTCATCTTTTTTTTTCAAGCTGCAGATCTCATGCTGTAAACAACCCACAACCTCTGACCCATAAAGAAGCCAGTGAAATGAGAGATAAGGACACGCAGCATGCTGAGAGAAAACACAGGTGTCATAATGAGAAAGTGACCTTCACCACAAGTCCAGTATTGAAGTTATTAAGCTTTTTTAAGATAATGTATTTTTCCTAAGAAAACTTGAACATTTGTAGGTTTTTTTGGCTTTACAGGAAATCAACAAAAGCAGAACCAACTCTTAGAGTATTGCAATGTAGTTGTTGCAAGTCTAACTACAAGCTTTTTGTGGTGCAACCCTCAACCTGTCCAACCAGGATTAAATGTCAATGGAGTGACATTTAAGAGCACAGAGAGTGGTATTGTTACACCCTCAGTCCCATGACTGACTCGCCCTCAAAAACAATTAATATTAAAAAGGAAACAACTACACTTGGCTAAACTCTCATCAACTTTGCTTAAGAAGCTGTGTCTCAAGATCAAATCAAAATTGTTCCGCATAAGATACAAATTTACAGCACCACTTATCCATTTGTTAGCAATATTTTAAATACCAAAGAAAAAAACAGAACCGAGTAGCCATAGTCATAACCAGCAATAATCAAATGAAATGCAACTCGTCACATCCAATACGTGATTCTGACCCTCTTCACGTCGACAGGGTATGAGCTGTTATTCCAACTGCGGCATCATGTAACCCAACAACGCGTCATTCATTCCTGTATTACGAACTGGTTGACTTATCTGTGACTTTTTTAGCCCCCCTTGACCCCGTCATTGTAAGGAGGTCTGAGGTCGAGCCAACGCTATGTGAGCGGGGGAATATAGTCTCGGCTTCTCTGCAGCAGCTGTTCAGGTGAACTTTAAAACACCCCAAGTCTGATGTGAAATTAAACCAATGCGTCAGGCTGTGGGACTGGATGAAATTATCTCACTATGGAGGTCAACATTTCTGACCTCATTTATGGCAGATAGTTTTACTACGTGCAGTTTCATAAGCCAATTTGAAGAGCCTCAAATGCATACATGCATACTCACACTGCAAATTAAGCTACATAGTAACAGTCGGTAAAATATAATTCCACTGCATTCATCATCAGTCCTACTTGTGTCCTTAGTTTTCATATGGAGCAGGCGTGCAAATGTATTACAAATTTAAAAAACAAACAATATTAGCTGTTAAAAACTAAATTCAAACTGCAGCCAAATTGTGCAGGGCACATTTCCTTCAAGAGCCATCTGCATTGACTTCAGCTCACGTTAAGGCAACTTCAGTCACTTTATAAATGACAAGTGTGTAGAGTTGGCAGCTTATAGTCACCTAGGGTGCTATACAGAAAGAGAATTGCATTTTTGTTTTTTTTAGTATATGTGGCCAAAGGAGAAATGGATCAATTGTGGTGCCTGAGGTTTTCTCCCACAACTCCCACTTTTACATCAAGTGTAAGTCCTAACATTACCCCAGTGCAGGCTGGTGTGACTTATGTACACATGCCTTTGCTAAGTGCAAAGCTTATCTTTGCCAGCATGTGTACGTGCCCGCCCTCTGACGACGTCAAAGCCACATCAGCATTGAGGAGAGGAATTTCTTCCAGTCTCCTCCTGTAATGTTCTATGAAGTCAAAACCTCTTAATGGCAAAGGTAGTTATCCTTATTCATGTATATTTATTTATTTATTTAATATATATATATATAAATAAATATATGCTGTGTGCAGGTGTTTTTGTTAGTCCTGGGCACTGCGGCTCTTCCTGCTGGCACTCACATACTATTTACTATTCTGGTGCTTACTTGTGACCAGTATACGAGGTAGATAGGGTTGCCACTCACAAGTCTTGGGTTGCTGAGGCCAGGTGTCAACAGACATATGACTGCAGCAATGTGGAGACCTCAAAAAGGGGACTGCCTGCCAGCGTGTGTGTGGCAAGTGAAAGTAGCGGTGGACACAGGCATGTGCTTGTACATTCAAAGGTTTGTGTGTTTTATGGGCACTTAACAGTCATACAACTCTGCCAGGCATGTCTCCCGCGTACAGACATGCATATATACACACACAATCATGCAGCCTAATAAGTATAAATTTATGACTTCATAATTCATGTCACCACAAATAAAGACTAAATCCTTCTTGGAACTGATCTTTCTCAAGGTCTAAATAAAAACACCCTCTTTAAAACGCTGCCAATGCTCTAAATAAACAATGAAAAAATAAAAAGAAAGAACATCCAACATGCACTGCAGTAATAATGTAATTGTCACTTCAGGTAGGGAACAGTGGTCCCCCCCTCTTTCTTTTTTTTTACCAAGTACTGAACTTGGTATATATATTTTTCATTGTTCTAATAATTACTTTGAGAAGCAAAGATATTTACTATTAGCATTACATTAACAATAAAGGTGACTGTTTATCAATTATTTAATGCTGGGAAACCTGAGCACAAGAACAAGAATAACATAATCACTTCAGTTTTTGTCATTCTTGTATGCTTTCACTACTTAAATGCGATGCAACTATCGCCAAATGAAAATGATAAATACTAAACTTATATCAAATTCTGTTTAAAAAAATGTTGATATAAAAGTGCTGTCTTTTGTATTGGCTGAAGAATCTCCATTATGTTTGATTTAAAAAGTTTAAAACTTTGAAACCAGTTAGTTAAGCAGACAAGGTTTGGAAATAAAGATATGTCGACAATATTTCCAGTTCTTCAAGGTTAACACCACAACATAAACAATGCTAGATACTTTTGTTTGTCAACTACATCACAGAAGCTGGTATGTGTGAACTTAACTTGAGTGATTAAATTGTAAGATTTGTGAGGTGAAAAGTAATTTTATTGGGAAAAGACATCCGAATAAAAGATGTGGTATCTGGCATCTTTAGCTATGTGTAATAAGGTTACTTTTGCAGTTGTTTTTCCACCTTATCCCTGTACAGCAGCTATGAGTCAATATTTACAGGTCTTTTACTACCCACCAAATGACACCTGCCTGTCTGTGTCACATCCTGCCTACAGATGGTACAACATCCTAAAAATCCTGATGCTGTGATACAGAAGAATAAAGATATTTTATGGTGCAACATCCTATTAAAGTGCTGCATCCATTTCTTGGACACAGATTTTAAATTAGTAATCTTTCCAAGAGTTTCCATGATGTGGGGAGTTTGTTATGTACCCATAGAGAGAGTGAGTGTCTGGCTAAAGTACATAGAAACTTAACAAGGCTGGCTTCTGTGAACTGGGACAGTTTTTCTAATAAAGATGGAGGGGGGAAAAAGGATAGCAACCAGCGTGTTTATAATCACGACATTTTTTATAGAAAAATGAGAGAAAAGAAAATAATGTAGGATTCATTTTGTTTCAAAGTGAGTGAATGTTGAGTTGTTGTCACACCTGAATTCATTGAGCCCATCCACCATGCGACTGTAAGCCAAAGCTCTCTGGCTGGCATCAGCTGACCGTCGACTCATCTTCATGGCCTTGAGAGTGACACAACACACATGCATCTTTAGATATTTGGCACTGAAGCTGTCAAACTGAGGAATTTGTGAGGGAAAAGAGGGAGGAGGGTTGGAAAGCCAAATTGTGGGCAAAACTGGAAGTCATCCAGAGCTGGACAGACACCAGTAAACAGAACCACAGATATACAAAGTATGACCATTGACTGGTCAGTCTGACAGCAACACTACTCATTACAATAGCAGAAGTCATAAAGTTTGCTTGTTTGTTTGTTTTTAATGTCAATGCAACACAGATTGCATTTCACTGGCAGGCTTATCTCTATAGTGCCAATCATGGAAGTGTTAAAGAAATATAAATACTAATACAACAAAATGTCCCAAATTAAAGGAAAAGGAAAGTAATTACTTGCTCAATGGCGCCCTTAAGCTTGTTCATGTGACTTTCAAAAAGAGGGAAGTGTGAGAAGAAGAAATCTTGGAAGCGGTTGTTCTCCTCAAGGTTGGACGACAAGGTGAAAATGACTCCGATGGCGATCTTCTTCTTCCGGGTGACACCAAGGCTGGGACCTCCACTTTCATCAGACATGTTGAAGCTTTCCTCTACTGACCTGATCAGAACAGAGTTCACTGGGAGTCAACAACATAGCAGAAACGATGGCAGAAATAAGCATGCAAAAATCTTAGATATGCAAATCTATATCCTACTACTAATACACTGTGTCCTTCAGTAAAACTTTTGCAGTACTTACTGAGCACTAAATGGTAAAAAATACTTTAGAACATCTATTAAGCAAAAAATGGGAAGAGTTTTAATCTTAGCTTCTTTTATTGGTCCAGCCAGTAAACACGATGCTTTGGTGCAGCTGAACTGGAGGATTAGCACTCTCAGAGGCTGACAGCTGAGTTTACAATAACAGGCCAACACAGCATCCTGTCTAGTCACAGCACTGTGTTTAGGAGTAGTTATTAGCGCATAGCTGCAGTGTGGGTCATTTTCCCAACTGCCTGCAGGATTCCTGAGGAAGTCCTTGCAGGATACAACTTTACAAAAGCCAGACGGAGGCCCTAATCAGGGAAGAAAGGCGGGGGGGCGGGGGAGTCTGACTGATTGCAAAGTTATTTGTCTTCCTCTCCATTACATTTAAAGGTGTTATGAACTAACCAATGAATCCACTCATTTAGATAACTGATGGGTAATAAATAATTAATTCTTGTTTCAATCATCTTCTTGACAATAGATTAGTTGTTGAGGTAAATATTCAAGCTTAACTGCCAACAAAGTTTCTAACTGTTAACATACAGTTTTTATGTGTTGTCTTTAATGAAATTAAAATGTTTTTTTGCTTCTACAGACACCACTTCCGATCTTTTCAAAACTCTAAATAGAAGGTTACATGAAATTAAGAAAACATGCAAAATGCTTGAGTATTTTGATAACAATACTTTGATACACAATATTATTCTAAGTATTATGAATGAGGAGTGCGTTTCATTTCTGCATCTCTGCTGGCTGGTTAGCTGTAAAACATGCACATATGCAGAATTTCCAATACCTGGAATGCAACCCTCATCAATAAACCTGTACTTGTTTATTTCCAAAATCGAAATGTCTTTACATGTAGCAATGTTGCTACAGTAAAGCAACATGTTTAAACATATTATGCAGCACTACCAATATATATGAATCAGACATCTCTTCAAATTTATGAGAATAATGATAATCAACATTTGCTTGACTTGTGCAACTTCCTTCCTACAACAGTTTTTTTCAGCATCCTTTCATTTGAATGCACTTCCAGTTCTGAGAAAATGGTTTCGAAAGCTGCGTATGCATCTTCTCACCATCGAGGGAAGACACCGTTCTCCAGGCTGGTGGTTTGACTGCGCCGCCATCGGCGCTGGTAGCTGGAGGCGCAGCTGCTGGTCAAGGAGGAGCCAGGGGATGGGAAGGGGGTGATCAACAGGCTGCTCAGAGAAGCTAAAAGGACACATGAAGGGGTGGGAAGGAGAGCAGAGAAGAGGTGAATAAACGCAAATTAAGAGAGAAGGAATGAGTAGAAGGAACATAGAAAGGAGCAGAGAACAGATGGAGAGAATGGTGGGTGAAAGAAAAAGAAAAGGACAAGACTGAGTCAGACAGCAAGTGCGTAGGGTTATTCATTCTCAGTAGCACATCGTTCACACACACACACACAGTTAGACAGAAGGAAGGACAATAAGTGTTGTCAATGAGACAGAAAAAAAACTATTTGGAAAAATGAAAAGGCATAAAGCTCTCAAAGACACACCAACATACTTCCTTGCATTTTTCCCTGAAACACAGTCCAAATACATAGCAGTTTTCATATCAAATACAAGCTACCCAGCAGTTTCATGTAGCAGTTGTTTGGCAAGCGTATGACAACTAATGATCAATGATTACATACACCATGAAGATGGTGTGTGAACCGTTTCTGTGTATGAAGAGGTTGAGAGACACACTTGCAAGATAAATCAATGCTAAAGAAGTAGCCAGAAGGACACAACAGAGGGATGTCTAATGCATAAGACTGTGTGCTTGAGGTTGAGAAAAACAACTCTCCAGCCCAAACAGTGTGAGGTGGAGGAAAGATGAGAGGACAGAGTTTAAATTAGAAGTTAATTTACTAGTAGCAGGTTTATAGAGCTGCTATATTTAATTTTCTACATGTGACCTATCTTTGAGCATAAAACGCAATGCCAGTCATGTCAACGGGACAGGGGGATGTTTGTAGAGGGGAGGAGGGACTGGGGGGAATAGATGTCCGTTTCCACTGGACAAGGTTTCCAAGTGCTCAGAGACTGTTTAAACATCTCATCTCTGTCTGCCTTTATGTAATAATGCTTCAAGGATTGTCTTCTTTTTTAAAATATCTCTGATCCCTTTCAGCCTTGAGAAGGAACATCTCCAAGTCATTTCTCCGAGGGGCAGACACTAAGCATTCATTTGTTAAGCTACAAATGAAACACCACCAGGTCCAGTTACTGGTTAGTTTCGCAACAGCTCATGTCTTGTCCTTAATCAGTTAAATTGAAGCAAGTCGACCACATTGACACATTGAAAACTATTATTAGCTGGATCTTGCATGTTCAGTAAAGTCGACACTAAGTACCAAAGATTTAAAAAATACTATTAGAAATAAGTGATGTTTCAAGGTGGAAAAAAAAAAGTGCTGCTGCCATAATCTTGATAATCTTTGTTCCATTTTAATTGACAAGATAAAAACCTAAGCACAATTCAAAGCTCAGCTGCAAGACTGAAAAAGCTGATCTGAGTGTAGGTCAATCCAGGCTTTGGTTGCTAGTCTCATTAACGTACCTGATCTGGCGATGCCACTGTCCCTCTCGTCGTACAGACCTCGGCCAGGCATGTCCATGGGGTGACTGTGACCTGCAAGGAAAAAGATGTAGAAGAGAGAAAATGGTGGAATTGGGTCAGATGATGAAAGACTGGGGGGAAAAAACTCCATTTACACCAAACAAATTTGATCAACAAAATGGACTACAAGTCATGCTGAAGATGCTTTAATAAGTCAGAGGATTGTCATGCTAGGGTACTTCACACATCCTCAGCATCCCATGATGGAGCAAAAAATATTGCTTATTCTACTATGAAAGCTGTAATCCTTGTGTCTCATAACTCCAACAAGAGGAAGTGTCCCAACTAAACCAAATAAGGCAAGAATTACACTACTGTTGTAACAGGATGTTGGTCACTATCAACAACAGCCGTTACTACTTTTGATAGAGCTTTCTATGACTTTCTATGCTTGTGAGTTCTCGAAAATCAATCTATTCAAAACTTTAAGATAAACTAGGAAAACTTCAATGCTTCTTCTCATAGCAGATGTATAAGCCAGTACAGCCACAAAAACAACATTAAAGCTGTATGGTAGAGTTACAGAGCACAATAAAATAAAGATTTAGTCATACAGAAGTGTTGGAAGTAAGTATGATCCAAGCAAAGTCTTGTTAGTTCATTGTAGCAAGGGCACGGGTTTCACACTCCGTATGAAAGAGGAAGGCAAGGAGATTTAAGGCAAATGAGCTCTATGATCAGAATTAACACACACTACATTCTGGTAAGAGTTTAAGGCTCTTCATAAGCTTAAATTATGTATGATCCATCCTGAAATAAGCATCAGAAAGGTGCCTGGGCAGCCCTTAATTCATTCACCTGCATTAAAACAACCATAAAAGGTGGCTATAAAATCTTTAAGCAGTGCCATCCAGGATCTCAGAATCACAGACACAATCAGAAATTAGACTAAATCAGATCTACAGAACAGTTAAAAAAAAAAATAACAGTAATCTGAGCAGAGTATTTGCAAAAGAGAGCTTTTAAATTTATACAGAGAAATTTGGCCAAAATTGAAGCGTAATTGGAACTCAGGTCAAATGTCCACTCTTAGAGGATGTTTTAAATAGGAGGCAGATTTCATATTTTTTAAATAAATATAACTGTAGGAACTCACTGAGAGAATATTATGTCAATATCTTTAAAACTGGGACAAATGGACATGGTTTCAAGCTATACTGTCAGCAGGTACTATGCAAAGGATGTCACATTATGGTTTGAGTACTACTGCTCAAACCACATGGGTTTCACACATTCAGGAAGAAACTGCATAACATTCATCCTGTGTCTATAAAAACTTGAGAAAACTTCCACAATAAAGTTTAGCATCTCCCTTTTCTTTATTAATAGTGCCAAGTTATTTCACATACACTCGCTTTGATGAGGTCGCCCAGTGCCCAAAATGTGTCTAACTGTGCAGCTGTAAATTGTGAATATTATTGTTACAAAAGCAACCATGTTCTGGCAGATTTTGACTAATATGTTTATGAGGAAGACAGAAGTTAAAATGCAAAAATAAAATAAAAAATTCCTTTCTTTTTTTTTCTTAAAAGGATTTTTTGGGCTCTAGTGGCCTCTACATGACAGTTGCCCAACAGGAAAGGGGACAGAGAGAGCGGGGAAT
>JAPMNP010383882.1:0-10348 GCA_029874935.1 Atherina boyeri | reverse complement strand
CACACACACACACACACACACACACACACACACACACACACACACACACACACACACACACACACACACACTCAACTCCCTAGATTTGAGTTTTGCCTGGTCTTGTGAGCTTCATGTGTTTTCTCATTTTCTAATTTCTCCGTGGAATTGCTGGAGGATTTCTGGCACGTTACCTCTTTGTGCTGTGCAAGTCAGGAGTGGCTAAGCAGCTTCATGGAACCAAAATGCTTTTTGTGCTCTGTCAGCACAGAGCAGTTACTAACCTGTTGCAACTTACTCCCACTTATTTTCCCTTGAAGAGGTTTGGGAGCAGTGGTAGATGTTTACAGGATGAGGAGCAAATGCATACATCCATGTTAATAATCTGGCCCTGAATTTGTCATACGGCATTAGTGAGCCCATGTCCTTGTATGACATAGCTCCAGGACATTTTCAATTGATGCCCTATTGATCTGCTGTAAATATGCTCTCGCATGCTACAAGTTTGAAAGTATAAAGCGGAAGTGGATCAATAAAGTAATGCTGGAAAACTGTGGCATTTAGATACTAAAAATGACTGCTAAAAGTTGCCAGGGACAGGTTGTTTTTCTTTATTGGCTTTACGAGTTAATGTAATCTCACATGTTGTGTTGTACTGGAATAGCGTCGTGCAATCGATACTGCTTCTCAATAAAACATACTTAAATCTAACAACACAGTGACAAAGAAATAACATATAGCATGTTTTCTATGATAAATCCAGGTGTGTGTGTCCAGCCAGCGGTTGACTCAGTGTTGGTTCAAATTCCCACAGATGACATTTGCTATGACGACAGAGCTTTGGCAGGAAAGGGTTCACAAACAGTCACGGTCACTGACCCACTTCAGGGAAAAAGCCACCAATCAGCTGTCACTGATGTTTAAAATGAATGATTATTCCCTGATGCAGGAAAACTGATGAGGAAAGAGAGCTTTCTTTGTCTATTATTGATCTCTGGCCACATCTTTGACCGTTAATGGTTAAACATACACAATCTCTTTCGTCATTTGTTAAAAGCTCCTTCCTCTTCTCCCCTTTCATTTCTAATCTGGTCTCTTCCTACATATTGTTCGCTGCCACGTTGCAACCCTCTGGAGCAGGGGAAGCAGGGACACCTGGATTTAGCTTGTCTTTCACAGAGATTGTTCTCTTTCCAGCATAGTTTACGCCAAAGTCTATTACCATGTGATGACAAGGATGATGTGGCACGGGCTGATAGTGAGAAACTATTAAGTGCGGGGACTCCACACCCCCGTGGTCCCACAGCACTTCTCCGTCCTCAATCGAATATACAGAGATGTGTGGGATTACTCTCACAGGAGGAACTTGAACCCTTTGACTTCCTGCCCGCTGCTGAGGTCACCGGTCTCAGCGGGAGTGTCTGTGAAATGCCTGCTCAATAACAGTCGACTGATGGCAGGGCATGGGGGGAGGAGGAGAGACGGAAAGGAGGAATGGGATGCAAAGCATGGGTAGAGGGGTAGATGGCAGGTTGATGTGGGGGTGGAGGGGGGTGGAGGAAGGGGCCAAAAGACCATCCAGGGTTTGTCTCTCATGCGCCCTGGGCAGTTAGCAGTACATAGCATGTGCTCATGTTATGGAGAGGACTCAGATCGCTCTTAAAAAAGAAGAAAAAATGCACAAAGGGGGTGGGGGTGTGAACACCACAGCCAGGAAAATCTCAGTAAATGACTAAAATATGTTCTTTAACTGTTTGACATAACTCTCTGTTTTTTATTAGTGTTGCATGGGCCAGCGAGTAATTGCTATTTGATGCATGGATCTACATTCTGAGGTTTTTTTTTTGTTTGAACTATGGATTCAGATAAAAATCTGGGCTCTATTTAACAGAAGGTCCTGCATCACCCTGAGGCTGGCCTCGTTTAAGACCAGCAGAAAAAGGCCTTCAACAAGCAACATGATTGTCTGCTCGGCCTGACAGATGTCATGCTGTCACAATATAATTTTTTTTTTGCACAAAGGGGGCTTATAGACAACTGCTAACTTGCAGTATCACATGCTGCTTCCTGACAGCTTGCATGCCTCTTGCTGTCTCCCAGCCGATGTCAGAGCACTCTTGATTAAAGAGCAGATTGCCTTTGGTGCCAGTGAAGGTCAGGTTGCTCTGAGGTAACTGCTGCTCTTTAAGCAGCAGTCCTGAAGTGCTGTGAGGCAAACGAGGGGGAGCACCTGGTGCACAGTGCCTGCAGCCCTATAGGTACTGTTAGGGGGAAGGAAGGGAGGGGCAGGATGGTGATCTTACATACAAAGCCATCTTGTTTTAGAGCTGGCTCAGATGGAGTTGCTCTGTTGCCAAGGGTCCAGAGCCCTACATCCTGCCGCCCAGTGAAAGACCCAGTCTTCAAACAAGTTGCATGAACAAAAGAGTCATACAGGACTGAGTACATGAGCGCTCCTCCAACACACACACAACAAGTACAATGTATTTCTTCATCTCATTTTCTGTTTGCGATGCCACCCTCATCTAAGCATTTCTCAAGAGGTCACGGTTCCATAATCTACAAAAACAATGTAATTAAGTCAGCGTAACACTCACACAGCTTGGTCAAAAACACACACACACACACACACACACACGCACACATACATCTCTCAATGTTTCACGCGCAGGCACCAACAACATAATGCCTTCCAGATGTTAGGATGCTGTACTCTCAACCAAACCTTGGAAGTTTGTGCCCCTCTCTCATGGTGTTAATGGTGCCCAAGAGGCCTTTGTGGAGGGGAGGGAGGGGAGGTCAAAGGACCTTTCAAGCTCCTACAGAGCCAACAAAAAGGAGCTGGGATCCTTTCCCTTTTCACGTGCTAATCATTGATCTGTCCTCTCTTTGCATCAATCAGCAGGGTTTCGAATGAAATGCTGCATAAGGAACGTGGGTGTGGTTTAAGAAGAGATCCTGCTAACATTTGCAAGAGGAAGGCCTACTACAAAGAAGTAAAGCAAGTCCTCCGCAGCTGTTCTCTATACAGATGGATGGTGGTAAATACTATTAGGTTTCATTTGTCTGCATCCTTGGGTTGGGCTTTTGGGTGTCTCGTGTCAGCGGCTCCTCATCAACTTATTACAACACTGCCCTCTTTTTCAGTTCAATTCATTGAGCGTCCATAAAAATCAGTTGGAGACTCTCTAGAGCTAGCTTGTGTTACCTTGTTTCCTCCTTTCCCTCTCCGTGAAGCCCACTAAATGAACTTGTGTAACACTTAGATTTATGTTCTATATAATGTTCTGAGCTTAAAAAGGCCAATCATTAGGGCCCTATCTGTTTTTCTGTGTATAGACCCTTAAAACTTCCCCAGACACAGTAAACATCCACAGTCCCTCTGGGAATATCTTTAAAAAATACTGTTTCAAAACCAGGGTTGGAAGTCATCCAGCTGCTTGAAACTGTTTCTAACTTGATTATGCCGGTTTCCTATTGAGGCTTGTGGTGGTAAGCTGATGAAAACTGTAAATGACAAAGGAGAACTTTCCTGTCTCTGATAAATCATTTGCCTTAACAGACGAATGGGCATGTTGTAGACGACACAACATTTTGGCTGGTGGTGGATCCGCCGAGGCCATGAGTGAGCCCCAGACTGAAACCCAATGAGCAAGCTGGAGAAAGAAGAAAAAAGCTCCAGGCTGGAGGGCCTGTGAGAAAGTGTCCATCTGCAGCACATGTTGGAAACGACCCAAAACAAACAGGTTAAAATTAAACCACAGAAAGACAGCCATTCTGTGTGTTTAAAGTTCCAACAAACAGAGGATTACCGTGTTACCATTTCAAAGGTCTGAGAAATTGTCAGTTTTGTGGTTTATCCCACCACAATGCAACCAATAATCTCTCCAACAGCTACACGGCTGGCTGAGGCACAGCTGTTCCCCACAAACTGAAGAATGATATGAAATAAAACTATTAAAATGCACTAAAACTAAATCATGTGAAGGGAATTTATTTTCCTCAGAGCAGCAAGATTACTTAAATCAACACATTATTTTCAGTGAAAGCTTTGTGTGAAAATATGATCTATTGTGAATGTGACATTTACCCTCTGCTTTAGATATCAATATGATATGTTTAACTTCATAAAAACTCCAGCTGTTATGACTGAACAAAGCAGAACATGCATGACAGCAATTTAAATAACTGTGTGGTAACAATAAGCATGTAACAGAAACTAATAGTGTTCCCAGAACCTTTTCATTTAATTTCTTTGAGATATCACAGAATCAACCTCAGAATCATGTTTCCTGCCAAATGTATCTGTAAAAATGTTGTCTTGTGTTGGTTGTAGTTTAAATTTTTGCAATTTTTCATGACAAAAAACAAAGGAAAAACATTTCCCAATACACATGTGAGATCATCTCCTATTTGTCACTCTTACAACATCTAGCAATGAACATAAATAATGTCTGACTGAACATAATCCCACTTTTGTAGCCAGTGGCTTTGACCCCTCTAATTGAGTTGGAGCTTAGTTAAGGCCTCAGTGTGAGTACATGTGGTTGCTGCGGTTGCCAGGGCTGAGGTTTCCTAAATCCATATGATATCCGACTTTTTTTTCAGCAGCTCTTTCCCCTGCCTTTCCTAAAAGCCAAGTTGGTCCCACAAGTTTGTGTACGGCCAGATATCACATTTGTTTCATGGTTTTAAGAATGTTTCGGAGTTGTTATTTGGAAAGCTGCTGACATCTAGTGGTGATAACCAAAACTGAGTCTTGCTCTGTCGTACAAATGAAGTAAAACAGTGGATAGCTATTCCCAAGTGGCAGGGTTAATGAATTATTCATTTTCATACAGCTAAGACTTAATCTTAAATGTGTATTTCACATTGAAGAAGTTTAAAGTGGTGAACTATATACTGTAAGTTACTGTCGGCTCACTTTGTGTACAGCAACTCGAGGGGGAGCCAGAGATCAGCAGTGATTGGTAGGGTGTTTTGGATTTTTTTTGCAGTTGTTCCTGCACGATCCATGTCATAAAACATCCACATATGTTTCTCTGCCTCCCTGTGGATATATTTTGAACCTCATGAACAAACACTGTTCATGTTCCAATACAAAAAGTTTGTAGGATCTCTCCTCGGAGTGGTTTCACCCAGATGATGTAGGAGGGTTACTGCTGCTCAGCAAATGTTTGCAGTTTATTATTTCCAGAATGCATGATATCACAATTTTCATACAGCATGACAAGCCCAGTTTCCTTTTTGTTTTGTTTTTTGGCTAAACTCATTAAACTGAGGCTGTTGAATGTTTAAACAAAATTTGAATAATGACTATTATTGTTTTCTGCTTTAGTATTGGATTGAACCAAAATGACTGCTTAGTGGAACCTAAATGAAATCTTTTATAAGCTTTTTTGTCTGTACCCTTCAAACAGTTCCTAAGCATTTCCATATGGCAGTGATGTCAAGCTTTATGTTGCAGAGAAATGATCTCCTCGAGGGAGCATCAGGGTCACATAGAGCAGTTACATCCTCCAAGGAGGGAGCATCTGAAACAAGCTGTAAGAGCATATTGCTTTACCAAAACACCCTTCAAAAGCTAGAGAGGCTAAAAAAGAAAATCTGGCAAAGATGTCTCAAATTATCAAACGTTTTTCTCTGGTAAATTCGAGTGTGCGTATCTTCTCCTCACCTCCGTTGTTTTAAGGAGTAATTCTTTCTAATTCCTTTTCCTGTAAAACGGGAATTTCTTGTTAATTCTGAGTGTTGTCAGCACAGATTAAACAAAAGGGGGGCCTGCAAAGGGGAGATTGCTCTTGGAGAGAATTTCTCCTATGAGTCAGCTGAACAGGAGGGAGCCCCTCTTCTCAAGGCAATATGTCAAAACAGTGTAATTACAATGAAAGGAGTCCTTTCAGCTGAGGCCTCCAACAGTATTTCTTCATTTCCAATTCAAGAGAGCCTTTGCATTTTAAAGGAGACAAGAGAAAGGATCAGACTGGGAGCTCAGAATTGCAGGAGGGTGGGGTGAAATAAACACAGAAAACAGAGAAAGATTTAAATCAGCAAATGTACACTGACCGCTGCCGGAGGAAATCTACATCTACTTAATACAAGCTTATAACACAGCGTGTATAGGTTTTGTGTTTAAGCAAAGGTGAAGAACAGGTCACAAAAAGTAGATTAGGATCACACTGTGATTGTTAAAGAAACCTGATACAAGGAAATGCACAGTAATGTTAATGAGGAATAGGAACCACATTGTGATTGTTTAAGTAACCCGATAGCAGGAAATGCATGGTGACATAAACGAGGAATGGGAAACAAGCATGTGGGATCTAGTAATTAGAACAGAAGGTCATCAGATAAGCAGTGACACCTACAGAGGAGCTTTCCATTGTGTTATCTGGACTGCTTCAGATTCTACTTCTAATTTTACGCATCCTTCCCATTTCCTGCACTTGTGATGGTTTCTGTTAGATGCAATTTTTGTGTTCAGGTAAAGAAGCAAACTAAGACAGTGCAAAATATTAACTCTGACTTGGTTTTCAACATGTTGATGTGCTGATTATTATTTAGTTTGCCTACAAACAGTGGCTAGCATATCCGTATACACAGCAGCATGACTGGCTTTACTGTGGCTAAAATCCTTATCACTAAGTGTAAGGTCGACAAATATTTGGACTCTAACACCGTTTAAGCTATTACAAATATGCCAAAAAATATAAAAGTTGCATATATAGTAAAGTTGAATATAAAATGAAGACCCACAACTTTTATTTGTGGGTATTCACATCCAAATTCAAAGCAAATTTAAGGAACCATGAGTTTTAACCACCGTCACTGGTTTTAGCCCATGGTTCCTTTTTTAAAGAGGTCAAGCGTAATTGGACAAATTTGTTGAAATCCGATTTGGATGCGAGCTGTAATAATACACTAATTAGTTTCCCACGATGGATGTTGACACTGTAGGACTTTTGGGACTCGGTGCACTCTCTGAGAATTATTCTATAAAATCTGGATAAAACCAGATACAATAACCTGCATACAGCTCTTTCCAGAAAACACAAACACTTCTTGTTAAAATGATTTGTGCTCACATTAATTTTCAAGGGGTAACTGGAATTCTTGGCAGGTGAATTCCTTTTACTTAACACTGTGGTATGTAAGGTATCCACAGACAGGAGTTTATACAGTGCGAAAAAGCATAGAAAGCAATGGAAGCACATCCAAAACTATGTTCAAGCTGAATTTTGATAATTAGCTTATTTTGGGAAATAGTTTTTATTGTTTGTTCCTCTGACATTCCTGCAGGAAAATCACAATGATCGGCAGGAAATGCAACTTCAGCAGAACAGGAGATCCACTCTAGAAATGTGATGACGAAGTTGACCAGCCTATCCAACAAACTGATGCCAGGGTCATTTCTCTTTCACAAGTCAAAGCAAACGGCTTCAAAATACCAGAAGAGATACAAGGAATGTTGACACAGAAGGACATCTGTGAGACTCATGCATTTTCCATGACCACATTACTGTAAGCTGGCTCTCAGTATGTCCAAGCACAACAGTGCTGTTGTTAAACTGTGAATGCCTTTCCTGTTGTCCTCTGTTTTCACTAATGAAGTAGTTGAATGTTAAATGCCAGCTCACTTTTCTAACACTAGATATTGTGAGAGTGAGTAAAGAACATCTGGCTTCTAAAGCTGATCCAAGTTTTTCTCTGACAGTACAAGCACCCCCCTACCAGTTGTCCAACAAGTTGCTGGCCTCTTGATAGCACAATGTCTATATTCACACTTTTACCCTTTCCATTGTCATAGTGTCCATGTCAACTTTAGTTATATGGCACATTTACATGGCCAAGGCCTCCAAAATGCTTTACATACAAATCAAACCACAAAAACATATTAGTATAAAAAGTGCAGCTATAATACAACAAAGTTACATCATATAAACTCCAAAGGGGGGACTGAAATCAGCCAAGGGCCAAACCAAACAAGTCTGTCTTCAGCAATGCTTTAAAAGTGTGAAGACCGCTTGCAGACCCCACAGGGAGAATAATAGTGTGACTGTCATTTCCTCTTGGTCACATGAAAAAAAAAAGAAGCATTTGCTGGTGTCCATTAAATCAGTTTATGTCAACAAACATACAGTTCATTCTTTTCACCCAGTTCATTAACATCCTGACATGCACATAAAAAGCATGAAAACAAAGAATCAGCACCACTGACAAAGTGGGGGGTTTGATTAAATCTAGGGGATTTCATGAATGATTATTTATTTCTCTTTGGTACTAATCTTTGACTCCATTACTTCCACTTTCTTATAATACTGCTAAGGGGGTTTCTGTTTTCACATCACTTCCCTTCTCAGGTTTATGATAGGGGACTGACTCAGATAAACAATAATGACGCCTGGGAAAATGCTCATTAGTATTGTTTTGTTGAGAAATTTTAATGATTTTTTTTCTAACATTTTTAGCCTCTCTGTAATATAGGTTTTACAAATGAACACATAGCTGGCTTGAAAAATTCACCAAAAGTGATTCCTGTTCTATGATCTAAATGTTGTGTTTGGCAGCTCCTCATTCAGATATCAGTCGTGATGTGAAGAGATTAAAGCTTACTGTTGGCATGGTACCAATAACAGGATATTGTTATTTCAATAGCAGTTGTAGGAGTTTACTGTGCTCCCGAGTAAAATGTTTCAGGAATAGGGAGTGGAATTCCTTTCTTTTTCGTTTTTTTTTTATCGTTTCTATGAAGAGAAAGTGTTTCGGGGACATGACCGGAATCTCAATGCTTGTTTTGTTTCCCAGGCATTCATTTGTCTTTCAGTGCCTCCACTGTAACATATCTTCTTCCACTACCTCCATCTATTCTAAACTGACAAACTGATCTTGTACACCAACATGATTAAAGATAACTTGCTATGAACAGTTGTTTATTCTCAACATACTCACCCTTCCATATCTCAACTACAACCACTTATTTTGTGTTTCTGTTCATCTTTTCTGTGGCTCACAAGAGTTCAGGGAGGATGTGATACACTACATGCCTTTTCTACCCTCCCACACAATCTCTTGTTTTCAGACTCTTTATTGGGAAAAATGTCCCCCAAGAACAACCCCCAAGGGACGCCACAACAATTCCATGAGTGCATGGGGGGCAAACAAAATTAATACATAAAAAAAATCTTGCAGATATTCTGGAAAATTCCAAAAATTATATTCAACAGAAGTGAAAACAGGATATGACTGTGACAATGAAAGCAAAGTATGGAAAGTCCACTCCGGAATTCATATAATCTGTCAAATGGGAAGTGCCCTGATACAAAATAGTTTTGAACAAATACATTGACCAGGTTGTTTAATACTCTACAATAAATCATTACTGAAATGGAAATGATCCACAAGTAGGAAAAAATAAGAGTGGGTGTAAATTTCTGTGCTGGTGGCCTAAAGATGAGTGGGCATTGTGGGTATTATGAAAATTTCCAGCTTGGAAACCACATACTTTCACAATTGAGCTGACTGAGAAAAGAAGCACAATGCCATCACTGTCATCAGTGTGTTAATGTAGTATACAATAATTATCTATTCAAAGCAGCCATACATATTATAAATACAAAAACCCAAAATAAAACACAGCCATTGGCAACACTGCACCATTAAGAGTAATAAAATACCCACATTGTGCATTCAAGCATCCCCCAGCGTAAAAACTTGATGCTGCACACTGAAGCAGAACTTTATCATTGACAAGTACAGCTGAGCAAAGCAATCAACTGTTTTCCCTGATGATTAGGCCAGAGTGAAAAATGTGGCCTCAAGTGTAGTATGAATGACACAATCAAATCAGTACAATTGTTAAAACCTGGATGGAAAAAGTTAAACAGATCTGTATGTCATTTAAAGCCAGGTCAGCACATATGGTAATGGTCACTGTGTAGCTAAATGTGCTATCCAAAAGTTACATAATGCCAAAATACAGTTGAGTCCTTTGACACTGGGCCTGAATCTGCTGGTTTTAACTATAAAGCCTGAAAGCTAAAGTCCAGTGGTACAATCCCTAAACAACCAAATCTATACATCTAAAACGCTACAACATACTATAAACACCAAAAACAATAAATGAACAAATTAGATTCTATAGCACATAACCAAATGCAAACATTAATTACATTCAAATGCATCAAAAAGCTAAAGACACAACACATAAAAGATGCCTGACTCAAAAATAACATGAGTCAGCCCCTCATCCCCCTCTTTCTGTTCCTCATTTGAACACACAAATGCCCTGAGTGAGGGTTTGTGTGTGTGTGTGTGTGTGTGTGTGTGTGTGTGTGTGTGTGTGTGTGTGTGTGTGTGTGTGTGTGTGTGT
>JAPMNP010383846.1:0-14072 GCA_029874935.1 Atherina boyeri | reverse complement strand
ATTTGGCCTCAAGTCTTCTAATAGCAAACGAGGCGGAGGCTTC
Organism: Atherina boyeri; assembly: GCA_029874935.1. Lineage (NCBI taxonomy): Eukaryota > Metazoa > Chordata > Actinopteri > Atheriniformes > Atherinidae > Atherina > Atherina boyeri. The sequence continues at coordinate 14,029 of JAPMNP010383846.1, read as the reverse complement.
GTCCATCTATATTATACAGTCAATGGTTCTAACACAGTGGTTCCCGAACTGTTTGAGCCACGATTGTCTTTGCTTTAATGTATTCACTTTGACAGCCTTAAGATTAGTTGATGTGTGTATTTTTTCACACCGATCTAGGAACCCCCTGAAACGATCTTGTGACACCAAGTTTGGGGAACCACTGTTCTAACAGGACTTCCCAAAAGAGCATTAAATGGCTCCAGCTCATCGAGAAGCCTGCTACTAGAGTTTTAACCATGACTAAAAAATCTGAAGACATCACACAAATTTTAAAATCTTTACACTGGCTTCCAATCGGAGAATAGTTTTTAAAAACCCAACTGCTAGTCTACAAATCTCAGAACAGTTTAGGCCCAGCATAAATCTGTGATTATGTTCTGAGAATTTAGACATAAAAGGGTTCTTAGATCCAAGAACTCAGGTCAGCTAGTCCAGACCAGAGTCCAGGCTGAACATGGAGAAGCAGCATTTAGCAGTTATGATGGAAACAAACTGCCAATGGGGATTAAACTTTAACCAAATGTTGAAACTATTAAATCTGTATTAAAAACATGACTTTTTTCATGCATCTATGCACAAAATCTGCACAATATCTCTTAAATCTCTCTCTTTCTCTTTCTCTATAAATCATATAAAAATGTAATGCTTAATTGAATCAAATTAAATCATTCTGAATCTTTCATGCTTCTGCACCCATATGCTATGTTTTTGTTTTATGTAAAGCACTTTTAATTGTCTTGAATATGAAATGTGATGTACAAATAAATTTGCCTTGGATTGTCATCTTTCTCTGTTTAGGGACCATCGCCAAGAGCGCAGAGACCGACCTTACTGAAGGATAACTTCCTGAACTTCCTCTTGTGGAATTTGATTTTTAATAGAAGAATTTTTAATTTATGATTCCATATTTTGATTGTTATAGAACTGCTTTCATACAACCTGTGCAGTTAGTCAAATTGTGGTTCCATTTTTGTTTTAGTTTATCCATGTTTATGCAGCATCTTGTACTGTGCATGTTTTGTTTTTTGTTGCCTTTTTTCTTTTTTTTTTAATATGCAGATTAGCTTTGACATTGTATCGTAAAATGCAATATTTTTCATTGGTAAATGTAATTGCCTCCATTTTCCCATTATTTAGAATTGTATGATGTAAACTTGGGGAAATAAAATTTTACTGATTTGATGTCTGTGAGCCTATTTACTCAACATCACTAAACAAAGGTTGTAACAATTCAATTCAGTTTATTTATATAGCGCCAATTTATGACAGATGTCGTCTCAAGGCACTTAACAAAGTGTAATTCAGATCAGTTAAAAAAAAAAAACGTGTAACATATTTAAATATTTCAGGTTGTCAAAACCTGATTCCTTTTCATTGCGTAGTTGGCTGGTTCTTTAGCCATACGTACTCATTTGAGCTGTAGTCTGTTGAAATGTAATCAAAAATATTTTATGATGTAGCTGTGCTTCAAAGGGTATTTGATGTATAACCATAATAGAAATTATGCAGATCAAATAACCATGGCATAAAATAAGAGTAACTAATTGTATATTAAAAAAAGAAAGAAAAGTGCTTTAGGCATGCACCATATTTTTAACAATTGTGACAATATTACTGGATGTGATGGAGATTCCTCATATGTTTGACATTGAGGATGAAACCGGGTCTCCATTCTAATGACTTGATCATATTTCCTCCACGGCAGATAATGATTCAACTCCTTCAGACTAATCCTTTGAGCAAAAATGTTTTATGTGGAGATTAGATTCAGATGTGCACAGTTCCTGCTTTTATTTTATTTGCCAGTAGGTGGGGCTGGGTGGAATGATACTTGCAGCTCTTGATGAAAAGATTCGGGTAACTTTACATTGGAGAGACGTTCACAAAAGGCAGAACTACAAATTGTGACTTTTGGAAGTTGTTTGGCCCTCAAACTGAAACCACTTTCAACCAAACGGGTTAAGAACTTTCTGCTTTTCTTTAAACTGTTGTGAGAACCAGAGATTGGCACACAAGAGCCTTTGCTGATAGAATATAAGGGTTTGTTTTGTTTTCATTAAACTTGAAATATAATTTAGTAATTTTCTCAAACTGAATTCTCTTCAAATGTAATTGAGTGATCTTATAAAGCACAGATGTTATATCTGGCTTCTTTTTTTTACATCTCCTAAACATATAATGGCTTTTTCACATATAAAAGACAAAGTACCTTAAATATTTGGAGTTCATTTGCACACTTTTGTGCTGTCTAATAAAGCATTGTGAATACTTTGCTTCTTTTGTTCCTGACTGCCAGGTGGTGGGGAAATTATTTTTCCACTTTCTTCCTCATTCTAAGTGACTGCCAGGTAATAATAATCCCCGCAGATCATGGGGAGTTTGGGGGAGCCTGACCACAGCTGACTTTTTAAGATGTTTTTAGTTCATGTGAATTAAAAGTGAGGTATTCTCTTCCTCACACGGGCTTTCTCTTTACTGACAGAAGAGCTGATTCATCCCAGCCCAAAAAATGATCTCATCAACCCCCACCTTCTCCTTTTTCTCTCTCCTCCGCCCCCTCCCTACCCTAGTTTCTTTCCTTCTCTTAAACAGACATCCCTCTTTTTAAATGAAAACAAGCCCTCCTTCTTGGCAAAGGCTATGCTTATGTTCAAACAGTCACATGTGAAGAGTGAACATGAAATGCTCAAGTAGAAAAGAGGCCAAGATTTCAGGGAAATATAGGCACCATCAGAAAGTTTTCAACTTTTAGATTACAGGTTTATCAACCTTTAAGTTAGAGTTGAATTTAAGGATGATGGTGGATAGAGAAAATGACATAGATGTCACTCAGATTCAGTCAGAAAATGTCTTTTTCTTTAAAAAAAAAAAAAGTAAAGAAATAATATAAACTCATTCAGAATTTTAGTCAAGTTAGACAAAAAATTAAACAAGGTTAACAGATGACTGCAAAGGTTGAGTAATGCTCACAAAATAAGCATTTGGTAAAGCATCTTGCAGAAAATTAGGTTAATTGATAAAGGGTGAGAAAGGTTTGTTTTTCTTGAATTTTTTTGTTTTGTTTTTAGGAATCTTGGGGAAAAAAGAGCTTTTCTGGGTTTGAGCAGCTTATACTGGACTGAAGTGGAGTAGAAATGTCCCTGCTGTCTAATCAAACAAAGGGTAAAGAAAAGTGGGACTAATACCTTTTTGATGTTGCAATGACCACAGGATTCATAGTAATGTTTTGCTTGTTTAATTTGTGAGATTTCCCTTCAATTTACAGTTAAATTGCCCTTTAAAGCTCATAACTACAGATCAGTCAGGTTTGCTGCTCTAGAGTTTCAGCCGAATTTCTGTTTTCTTACTAAGCCAGACATGCATTTACTCTCAAATGATCAAGAGTAGTATTCTTTACGTGTTTGTGGCAGTCTTACATTCCTAACTTCATATAGTTCCTTATGAGAGAATAACTGAGAATTATTAATAGATTATTATTATTGGTGGTGGTGGTGGTGGTCTCACTGACTTAATCCAAACATAGTAAGGGCTTCATTAGAATCCAGTTCTCCCCACATGAGCAGCAGACATGTTATGTGAGAGACAAATAGGCTATCTTCTATTAGCCCACAGTAGATCATGTGCTCTTGAATTGGATGCTTTGTACTGTACCCTGTTAACAGCTTGTTTAACAAGACCGGATAATAGTATCTGTAGCCTACTCTGTTTATCCCCAGTCCTCTATTTTGCTGTCACAGGGCTTGCTGTTCCTGCACTCGATAGTGTGAGATATCTGATTTGTGAGCTGTCATCTACAAATCAATCATAGTGATTACGCAACTTGTTTTAGACAAGGCCGTAAGTGCTCGACTTCTAACTTCATATCTTTCAATCATTGATATGATTATACAGTTGAGAGGGAGGATCTTGCACTGGGCAAACTGATGTCTCGCATTAGTTTGCAAACTTTAAAGGCCTTCAGCTTCAGGCTGTTTGGAGGAAAAAGGGTAAACAATGAGTTCGTTAAAAGCCATCTTACGTTTTAACCGTAAACAAAGACCCCACCACCACCACCACCCCCAAAAAATAAAAAAAATAAATAAACCGTGTTTCTTGTAAGATGGATACTTTTTTAATGCACTTATTTCAGCAACATTGGATTCGCAGAAGTGAAACAATGAGCCAGATAGCGAACAGCAGTGGGACAAATTAATTCAAGCATAATTTGTATCAACGCTTGCATATGGTCCGAGGAGTTTGGTATACCCTACAATATGAGAATATGGATCTATTTATCATACTTTAAATCAGTCTATTTCATAAGGAAAATAGCCAAATATTTTAAACTGCAGCTCGTGGATTGGACAGTTTAATATGTTTTTGATCTTTAATGACCGTTGCACGATTTTTCATATCTAAAACCTGGCGCTTTTGTTCGGTGATGAACTGGTGAACATGGGGTTAAGTTTTTCTCTTCTGCCGGGCGTTTATCCCTCATAATGGGATGTGCCACCGAGTCGCTCTGCTAGTTTAAGCTACAGCAGGTCAACATATTCTGCGCAAGAGGCGGCGCAACATGGGCTGAGCCTGTGCGCAGAGAAACGAGCTGTGGACTCGGAGCCGCTCGCAGCGGTCGTGATTTCATCTGTGAGGAGTTTACGGCCTCGGGAAGACATGGTGACACGTGGAAATTTGTAGCCGATCGGAGCCTCCACTCACCAGGTGGATTAAGTGGTTGGTGCATGGGAATGTGTCGGCGTCCAGGTCTGATCCATTTTCGCTTTCACACAGAGACCCGGCGATGCGAGAGGAAGCGGGCGTCATAGACATCCGGAAAACGCATCCATGCGCCACGGACACTCCGCATCCCGATATGCTTCTGATAACACAAAGCCTGTCTCCCGTAAGAAACCGCACATGCAAATTGGCATGGGTGCGTCAACGCGGTTGTTACGCTGTGTTTTGCGGATGAGGCTTCAACGCGCAATTGTGCGATGAGACAATCTGGAATTATTAAGTAGACTTTATTGATACATCATCAGACAATATGGCTGATCAGAGCAACATTCAATCCGCCGCCTCTAAGAGCATCCGGCCTTTTAAATCCAGCGAAGAATACCTGTATGCCATGAAGGAGGATTTGGCCGAATGGCTGAACACTCTGTATGATTTAGATATCACCGCAGACACCTTTATGGATGGGCTGGGGACGGGCTGTGCCCTGTGTCGGCACGCCAACAATGTCAACCGCACGGCGCAGGACTTCCAGCTCAATTACCCGGAGGCGACGCAGTCCATGAAGGTGCCATCAAAGGATGTTGTCTTTCAGTCGCGCAATGTTGTCCCTGGCTCTTTTTTGGCGCGGGACAACGTGTCTAACTTCATCACATGGTGCAGACAAGAGCTCTGGATAAAGGACGTCCTCATGTTTGAAACCAATGACTTGGTGGAGAGATGCAACGAAAAGAATTTTATCCTGTGTCTTCTTGAGGTGGCGCGTCGGGGGTCCAAGTTTGGCATGTTGGCCCCCATGCTCATCCAGCTGGAGGAGGAGATCGAAGAGGAGATCAGGGATCAGGAGAGCCTTCGGATCGATGGAGGAGAGCCAACCGAGCAGGGCTCACCCAGCAAGTGTTACAATCGGAAGGAGAGCTGTCAGAGTGTAGAAGATGAAGAGGAGCCTGATCCAGAGCCGTTCATCTGGCCGCAGAAGAGAGTTTTATGTGACATGCGTAATTTGGATGAGTTGGTGAGTCGGTTAATAACCATCTTGTCTTCCTACAAACCCCAATTAAGTCACACCTGCATTGTGTTATTGTTGATCTCACTGCTGGTTCTCCCAGGGCAGAGAAGATAGTTTCCCACAGGCTCTCTCCTTCTGGCCTTGATCAAAAGTAAATATCATCCTGTATGTTTTGTCTTGTGCTAGAACACCTGATAGAAGGTCAAATATCTCCCACGGTAAAACACAAAAATGTGTCAGAAGTAAAGCACCACCTCTGAAAGTATCACATCAGTGTTATAAAGAAGATTGGTGCCTTACATATTCCCTGTGGCGAGGGTGTGAGTCTGCATGTACACAGAACTTTGCTCTAGACCATGCTGTTAAATTCCTGCTCACCTATAGGGTCAGTGTTTGTCTCCTCCCTTAAATGTCACATGTCATCCTCAGCCTCTTTCATCCAGCTTTTCCATCAAGGATCAATTCAGTATTCAGCAAAGAACATACTGAATTTGGGAGCCAATGCCAAAAATGTCTAACCATTTCTGGAGTTGAGCTATTCCTATTGGCTGTTGGGCATGAGCATGTCAGAGCAAAACTAATGAGCAGACAGACAGCACAGCAGAACACATGCTGGGGGGGGCAGTGCAACTGGGGCTGAAGTTAATATTTTCATGCTGATGCGAAGAACAATGTCTGTCTTTGACACCGATGATGAGAGGGAGGAGGGGAGACAGTGGACAGACACTCTCGCGCTTGTCGGGCACCAGAGCGGAGCGCTTTCTTGTGTGACCTCTGCAGCCTGAAATAGGAGTAGAGCAAGTGGAGGAGGATGTGTGCTGTTCATTTACAGATTGTCTGAGTCTGCACACTCTCACTCATATGGCTAAGCTGCGAGGATTCTTCAAGCCAACTGCATTTTGGGGACAAAATGATCACCGGAGAGCAACTTGTGTCCCCCCCCCCCTTTTTTTCCTTCTATTTTGAGTCACTGACACATCACTTAACACAAGGACACACAACCTAGTGTCATCTGTCAGAAAGATTTACAGATGAGACAACTTTCGACTAATACAGGAAGCGACCTCCTCAGCCATCATGTGTCTAGAGAAATCTCTATCCTCTTAGATGTAACTGCAAAGAACAGCAAACATCGCTTGTCAAGTCTGCCCTACAGAATGTATCCACATTGTAATATTTCTGTCTCATGTGGCGATCTAATTAATACTGACTAATGCAGAGTCAGTGACTTAATTTTTGCCTTTCAATTAAATTCCCTCCTAATTATAACAAATTAGGTGTTTTATTTATTAGATTTGCTCATCAGATAATTCTGCAAATTGATATGCTGCTTTGTAGTCATGTTTTGGTGAGGAGTTAACAGCTAATTAACATGTACAAGCATGTGTGTGGCACCAGATTCACCCATAATGAAGCCGGTTACATTTCAAGCAGAAAATGTGGGATGTGCAATGCAAGTGTGAGCATCACTTTACGGCATTATTTAAAGCAAGGCAGCTTTTCCTGAGACAGGCAAATAATTCTGTATTTCTTTAGATTTTTGGGGGTGTTTTATGTGTTCTTAAAGAAAGGTTCAGTATTATGAATTAAGAGCTGTTCCTAAATGCTGTATATATATATATGCATCATCTTCAATGTATTGTTGAGTGTGGAGATAATAGGTTTATATGTCATTATCGTAGGGAGATGGAACATGTTCACAGACAGCCATTGCTCAAAATGGAACTCCCTTTGTGGATGTAGTCACTCAGTAATCTCAGTAACTGTATGTGACACAATTATATTACTTTTGATTTGTCCCTGAACACTTGCATAACAGGGAAGTGACTGGGTAAACTCATAATGTGTCACTTCAGCTACCTGCTGGATACAATGGGTATAAGCTGTTGACATTCATGTTTACAGCCCCTCATGTCAACACGAACCACCTCTGTGTCTTCCTGCTTACTCATCTTACTGTGGGACTTCTTTCCACTTTAAAGTTGAGGAAGTGTCTGTATGACACGTCTTATGTCTTGACTTGTGCGTCAAAATGCTCCCTTTTCTCTGATCTGGAGGTGTGCAGACAGCAGCTGCCCCTCCTTGCTGTATGTGTCTGCAAAATTGTATCCTTTGCATTCAGGGATTTACTTTCATATTGCCATTAGAAAGGGATTATGGCTATGATTTGATCAAATCTGTATATATGGTCCTATAAGCTGCATCGAGCCTCAGGCAAATAGACATGGTTATCTACCTCTACACACACTTGGTCTTTCCATTTGTATCTGGACGTATTGATACAGACACATACTGTAGCTGTAGAAATTGACATATTTTTAACAATTGAAATCACACTTAGCAGTGCCTTAATGTGTTTTCTATTTGTTACCATGTTTACTGCAAGCACAGGCATCTATACAGCACAATGCTCCACTGTCATTGTTGAATTCCTTCAGTCAGCATCTCTTCTTCTTCTTGCTCAGTCACATAAACTGGTTCATGTCTCTCTTCTCACCCCAGGCTTTGCATTCAGCCTCGTTTAGTTCATATATATGGGAGCTGTTGCTCCCATCCCCCCACGCCTCTCGCCACTGGAGATGATAAAGCAAAGAGTGGAACCGTATGTCTTCCATGTTGTCATGGAAGAGAGGAAATGAATAGGTTGCCACTGTTGGCAGCGAAGTAATCAATGGCTGACATCTCAATCTTTTGGATGGAAACACCTCCAGAGCATAGGGGTGATGCATGCATGCAGGGAAGAGAATATGTGTATTATCCATGTGTGAACACGCTGCTCCATTAACCTTATGATCCTATTCATGGTTTCGGGCAACAAAAAAGGAGTAGACAACAGACAGTGTGCCTTGAGTGACTTCACTGTACACTCTGTTAAACCTGACTGCAGTGATGCTAGTCTGGGAGGCAGAGCTACAGTAGAAATACTGAAGGGGAAAACTAGGTCATCCTGCTTTGCATTGGGTCACACTCAGATGCTTTGCTGCGAGAGCATGGCAGCCTTCAGTGGCACATGTATCCATGTTTTTAGCCGTTTAGTGTTTTAAAGGTTGTTTTGCACAGAGAAAGTCTCACTCCTGGCTGTTTTCAGTGCAGCAGGTTGTGTGTAGAAACAGCTGACTCCGCACTTTGCATATTGCCTGCTTTATCCCTTTTATTGTAGTGTTTGATGTTATCACCTAACCATTTGCATAATTATCATATAATTGGGTGGCCATCTGAACAGGCTTCTTTCAGTCTGTGAGAACAGTTACTCAACGGGTGCTTTTCTGCTGCAATCTCTTCAAGCTGGTCTCAGGTGGAGACTGAACATAAATTCCTTTAACCTTGTTTGGTACAAGCAGAGTGCAGAATGCTGTTGAGCCTCATTAAAACAAACGAGTCAAATGAGCTAGGCACAACCCTGCTGATATTTAACTTCCTACACAGAGTGATTACATTGCTGTTTGACTGAAGCAGATGAATAATGAAATTATTCACTTTATAGGTCTAGATGTCCATCAGATTCTTCCATTCCTCCCGCTCCTGATGGGTTGTTTGTCATGTTGCCAGAGGACAGAAATCAATTTACAGAGAATGGCTGCCTTGACGCAGCAGATGATGTCTGTCCTGGAGCAAGGATGATTGCATTTTACAATTTAAGAAAATACAAAACAAGTATGAAACCATATAAAAGCATGTGATTCTTCTGAAAACATTTACGGGAATAGTTTGACATTTCAGAAACACTTAGCTCATTGTACTGTACCAAGACAGGAAAAACACTTTTTATAGACCACCACATCAGGATGCTTATCAATATAAAGTGTCTTGTTTCAAAGAAAAAGAAAAAAAAACACTGTAAATTGGTGTTTTGACTCCTCGGTAAGCCTCAGAAATGCTTGTTGTCAGTTTTGTTTCCTTTTTTCAGATCCAAGATTGCTGTTTATCCCTGTTGAGACTTGTAAAGCTTTCTAGCTGCTGGCTATAGCTTTAAACTGAGACTTTGCTTCAATCCTCATATCTAACTCTTTGTCAGAAAGGGTGTAGTTATGTTCCCTTAAATGCCAATACACTCCTTTAATCCTTCCCTGGGTTGTATTTATTGCCAGATTTGACTTCAAATGCTACCACCCCTGCAAAAGGAGGGCATGCTTATTTGGTTCTGAGGAGAAGGTCACTACTTAAGAGGAGCTTATCTGCAATCTCCGTGTTTTGCCACACTGCCATACCAGCCCATTCCCTACAATAGTTCCTCCTTGGACATCGGGGTCAGGTCATGGTTGCTGCCATACCCTGGGGAATCTGTTGAGATCAATATAGGAGGGTGTAAATTAATAAATTATCTGATAATGAATGATAAAGAAAGACATAGGTAAGGTGTTGATTCTGTGAAAAGTAATATATTTTCCAGTGCTCAACATCAGCAGTCGTGACTATAATTAAAATGATGAATGGAATAAATGAAGGTTTGACAGATGTAATTTGAGGGGAGAGGCTGGTTCAAACTGTGAGGCTTCAGAGACATAGACAAAGAGGATTGTATATATATTTTTTCTCATTTAGCCTTTCCTTATTACACAGCAAGAACACCCATCAGTATAACTTGGAAAGCACAATAAACTGTTCCACCCAAATGATTAAGATTGAGTATAAACTATTTTCCTCCCCATGTGAAGACATTAACTGACATACCTGACCCTGAGGCTGTCATCTATCTCTGTTTTCCCATCTCTTCTCTGCTGGGTCGGCCTGTTAGAGCCACGTCACATTAATTCATTCCCTCAAGCTGCAGCTTCAACATAATTAGAAAACATTATTATCATCCATGCAGTTATTTTTCACCTCTCTACATCCTCATGTTGGTTAAAGAGATAATTTGTGCAGAGGTCATCCCATGTTTATGGGCTGTGGCATAGTTGTCCACAGAGCGGTTGTTTATACAAGCTGTCTTGGCAGTGGTTTGATAAAGGGATAGGGCTTGATATGTAGCTATTTTCAGTGTGCATTTACCAACTCTTGAAAGCCTTACTTATGGGTGGTGGCTCAATGACCCTTTGAGATTCTAAAAAATCTTTGTTATGTCAAGCAGGCACCCCTATTGGCCTGGTTCTCTTGTCAGTGTTTGCTTATCTGATGAGGAGGTTGGAGTTTTTTTTCTTTTTTCTTGGGAAGTTTACAGGCTTCAGGGCATACAGATAAACTGAAGGAAGAGTCTGTTTTTTCATTAAAAAAAATATATGTATATATATATATATATATATATATAAACACAACCTCAGATTTACTGTATGTACTGTTGACCGTCATCTTTTATAAACCTTCAGCTCTTTAATTGTCTCACAGAGTAGTCAAAGCTTAGGGAATGTATAAATTCCTATAAAGTGAGTTGTAAAGTTGGGGTTTTTTATCGTTAGAGTTCAGCAATGAGTATCTCAGTAAATAGCACATAAAAGGTCCCATGTATGTTTAATTAAAGCTTTCGAACAAACTGTGTGGTCTTAAATTAGTTTTTGACTCATGAGAGCAGACAAATATCCAAATGGATGCATGGCTTTTCAGTTTATTATTCATTTCCAGTTTGATAGCCCACAAAAACTCAAATCTTAACTAGGTTTAGTGTATTTGCATCACAAAAACAAAAGATTCTCATCATTCAACAGAAGTTTTTCTTTGTAGAACAATACTGACAACCTTGGAATTTGCTTTGTTATGATCTCATTTTCCAAAGCTGTAAATCTTAATGTAAAATGGTTGTCTAGACTTGAAATCAATAAATGATATGGAGAGAAAAACCTAAACATCTTTATCTTTTCCCCTCCCATTTCCTGTGCTGATCCCCAGGGTTCACTCAGTCCTCAGGCTCTGCCGATCTCTTCCATGAATGGACACTCAAATATTTGCAGGTCAGGAAGGAAAAGAATAAAGAAATTGTTGACTCATGCTGAGCAGATATGACGTGAAACGAGCAGAGGGCTCTTCAAAGGATTGTTCCTTATACATGAGACACCTTGAAGACAAATTTAAGTGCTCATCTTAAAAAGTGTGTCACAGTGTCTCTTTCTGCTCTTGCGAAAACATATCTGCATTCCTATCTTAAGATGGGCACATCAGATTTTCTCTCTCAAACATCTGTGAGTCTGTGCTGAAAGCGTCTTCATCCATGATTTATTGTTCAGTTTTTTCGCAGCGTTCCTGCTCTACTTCCGCATGTTTCCTGCGTGACCTTTTCCCACTCCTCCCCTTCTATCTCATTCTTTGGTGTTTGTGTGTGCGTGTGATCACATGTTTTGTTTTTTTTAGAGTAGCTGCTTTTGTTGACACAGTAAAGTGTACACACTTAATGCCAAAGGGCCTTCAAAGTAAATACTTTTAACTGTCAGAGATGCCATTGATTAGGTTATTATTGAGGCACTTCATTGTTCATAACCGAGTCCTGTTTAACGTCACATATGAGGTACTGTGTGAGTCTCACACTGTCCCTCTTGTGAAAAATTTATGATCTCAGCTGCACAGCTCTGGGAATGAGAGACTTAGCAACTATAGCAAGAATGAAGAAAAAAAAGCAAAGTGTGCAGTGTAAAAGGAAGGAGTGTGTGTGTGTGTGTGTGTGTGTGTGTGTGTCTGTCTGTCTGTCTGTCTGTCTGTCTGTCTGTTACCATAGCAGTATTTCCATTAACTCACCAACTGGGGTTTTTCCAAACTGGGCTGGTCAACCGACTGACTGAATGAAAGACATGGTAGCAGGGAAGAGAAAGAGAGAAGGAGCAAGCAAAACGAAAAAAGGCACAAATAGTCTATTGGTCACAGGTTAAAAATAGAGACTGATTTACAACAAAGCAAAGGAAGGAGCAGAGGCTCTGCAGAAGCAGGTGAGACAGAGAATATAGGGACAGGTGATCTTATTCCCTTTTGTAATTAGCATGAGATAGAAGAAGAAGAAGAAGAAGGCTATTTCAAGAAAATAACAAGGTGCTTCCTTAATCTTCCAGATAATGGATATGTTCTTGGCTGACTACACACAAGCCCAAAGCAAAATATATCCCTTGAGCCCTGTAGACAACACCCTTCAGGGTGCTATATACAGCTACAGGTGACCCGAAATTTCCTCCCAACATGTCATTTGATCACTTTGATATAAATAAAAACAGCCCTGTTCCCCTTATACACACTGTTATGAAGCTTTTACTCGTCCTCTTTTCCTGTGCTTTTCTCCACTTTGGTGCCCCACTTTCCCTCCCTCTTGGTCGACAAGTGTGCACACGCCTTTGTCTGAGAGAGACGCCAAGACAAACATCGACATTGTCCAATCAGGCAAGAGCTCGGGCATGTGCAACATAGGCTGATCTCACTCCGCCCTGCAGTTGTGTCTGACTCCTAGTTGCCTAATAAGCACCCCCACCGACCACAGCAAGGACGCCGGCTCTGACTCCCAATTCAAAACCCAGCTGGAACCCCAGCCCTGCTGACATCATCATCACCACCAGTTTGGTTTCTGAGCTCTTTAACAACTTCAGTTCATGATGTCACATACAGAAAGCACAAAGAACTAAAAAGTGTTCATTAGTAAGGCCAAATATGTATTTTTGTGACATTTTGTTTTGACCAAATTGCTCTGATATGATGAGATGAAAGAGGTCTTTAATGTGTTAAGAGTACAGGGTGGGAAATTTTATTGCTCAGTAGGTGCTCCGACAAAAACTTTGGCAGGAAGGTGACACATACACACTCCAACACCATCCTACTCTTTGGCTGCCAAAACTGCTCATTTCTCACACTGTAAAGCAGAGTCATTGTGTTGTTGACACATAGTCCTCAGGTTCAGCAGTCTTGTGGTCACAGTTATAGATTTCTCTGACTAAGCATGATATCATCTCAGAACAGGAAAGGGTCCCTGTCTGATTACCCCTGTGCATATATAATGTTTGTGAGTCCCGAATGTTAAAATGAATTTTTTTTGTGTTTTTTTGTTGTTATTCTCAGGTGCGGGAGATTCTTGGCCAGTGCTCCTGTCCAGCTCAGTTTCCAATGGTCAAGGTGTCGGAGGGGAAGTACAAAGTTGGAGACTCCAGTGCGCTGATCTTTATCAGAGTAGGCCTTCTCATCATATTAAGGGTCTATAACATATGCAGGCAAACTAAAACTGTCTTCATGTCATCTGAAAGTGGTCTGGCTCAAATTTGGCTTAGCTATATATATATATATATATATATACTCATTTTTTATATATATATACATAGGCGTCTTTAGGCCTATTTTGGGGGGGCTTCAGCCTCCCCAAAAATGTCCCAAGCCCCCCCAAACTAAATT
>JAPMNP010383762.1:0-10671 GCA_029874935.1 Atherina boyeri | reverse complement strand
AGTGTCCAGATTTTATTAGCCAGCTGTGCTCAACATCCCAATCTCTATCTGCAAGGCAATGCCAAGTCAAAGGAGTTCATCAAACCTGCTGACTTTATTCCCATTATGCCTGGCCCCCACTGTCTGGCTGGTTTTAAGCACTCATTAGCCTGGAGAATAATATTATAAGAGAAAATGAAAATGCTACCCCGTGGCTTCTCTTATTTGTGATTTCAAAAAGCAGTAAGTGAATACTAATGGCTTGCAACTCTAGAAACACAATTAATAGCTCATTCTTTGTTTTTGTGCTGCGCACGCACAAGTTAGGCCTGAATGGCAGATGAGCTATCCCAGCCAACTTGATTGCTTCTCATTCAGAACCCATTTTTGGTCCTTGAAACATGCTGTGTACACAAGCAGCACATGCTTTAATCATGATTTTAATCCACTGTTGTTGTGGTTTTAACCCTGAATTCCAGATTTGTACAATCTGAACCCGTTACAAACTTTGAAATGGTTATTTGGGCATGAATCAATAGTTTTGAAAATTATTTGCAACACTATTGCTATATTTAACACAAAACACGGTCACACTTAATCATCTTTAGTGTATTTGGATCACACTGTAGTTGTATCATTTACATCATTCAGTATCAAACCATGAATTAAAGTGATTAGAAGTGTCAGACATGGCCAACCACAATAAATACAAATGTTAAAAGAAAAACAAAATGTTGTGGTAATCAAACTCCATGAAAGCTTGTTGGTTTATCCATCAACAAAAATCAAAAGGCTGTGCTCCACTTAGAATCTCTCAACAAACATCATTAAAGAATACAGAAAAAAACAAACAAACATTTTCACAAACAAAGATGGTCCTTTAGGAGAACGCACAGGCCTACGTATACACACAATCATATGTGTTTCTGTGCACACTCGGTTCCGTGGTGGGTTGACAGAACTGGGACAACCAATTGTGAAGTTAAAAGACCCCGTAAGGCACAATGTCTCCCACCCAATGGTTACCGCTGGCGGCTGAACCAGTTCAAGCTTTAAGTAATGATGGCAGCATGTGGCTCACAAGGGGGTGCTTTAAGCTGCAAGGATGTCTGCAGTGCAGTGGTTTATCCTCTTTTTCAGTCCATACACACACAAGCACACATTACATTGACTGAAACTTTCAAAATGTCATGGGTTGAGGAGTGTCAGCCTCTTTTTAAAGATTGCAAACAACAGAACACACATTCAGCCACATATATTTGTGAAGACTTATGACAAACCAGACTGCTTTTAGCCCTTTGTGCATATCCATGTGGGAACACAAAGGAGTTTCACAGAATAAGGCTTTAAATGCATTTCAGTTTGAGTGTGTGTTTTAGGGAGGAGAGAAACCTTCACGGTGCAATTGCGTTTTTCATTATGTGCTCCTTGTTGGACTTTTTTTTTTTTACTATTAATGGCATTAAACATACTCAGTTTCTTTCTCTATGTGGCTCCAAGTAGCAATTAGCTGCACTTAAGAAGAGATCACAAAAAATGGAGCACTACATAAAAGGGTGGGTGGGTCTGAGGTACATTAAGTTAGCAGTTACTGAAAATTAACATTATGGCGACGGCCTTACTGTATGTGCAAGATGAAAAGTTTCACAGCTGAAAATGGACACGTGCCACTTCAAATAGAATGAATCCACTAATAGCAATATAAGGGATAGTATGCAATATAGCGTTCCTCATTCCTCATATAGTTTATGATTTACTACACAAGTAAACTTCCAGCAAAGGCATAGCAGTTCTTTCATGGGTAAGTGTGCAAATACACTTTTCAAGTCAGGTACTAATTGTACTAATCAACAGTGGATATTGCAGGCAAACATGGCATCAAAATAGGAAAATATTTCCAAAGCTATGTACTTTATTGAGACTTCATGACATTTATATTTTGAATGAGTTTACTTTAGATTTAAAATGTTTAATAAGATAAGACTACAGTGGGGATAGGGACAAGTAGTGCAGTAACCAATCCCACTTAATAATGATATTTTATGAGATGATTCATTCCAAACTTTGCCAAAATAATTTAAAACATGCATGAAAGAAATTACAAAGCTCTTAAAATTCTAAGAAGTAAATAGAGTAAATAAATAACTAATACATGTAGACTTTATGAACAATGAAAGAAACCTTAACAAGTGTTTACTACATTATGGTGGGATAGATACAGGGGTGGAAATCATAATTAAAACAGAGTAAAGAACCACTGAATATGACCAGATTTATTTAAGATCCTGCAGACAGCATGGCCACTGTTTGCATCACTAAATTTATATACTGTAGATCTAAGACCAGTTTACTGCATGTTCATTCTCAATTTCATGACACTGGGCCTTCTGCAAAACTGTGAACACATCAATATTCCCAGTGTGTTTTATATCCTCTCTCCCTGTGCTTTATGTTTTTGTTGTTTTTTTCTCACTCATACCGCTCCTCATCTGTTTTCACAGCTTAACACTGTGTGGTGGAAATCACTTTAGATAAATGTGTCAGAGAAATTTGCATAGTCTATCAAAGATGGTTTACCAATGCGTGGCTCATTCATATTCATGAGGTCAAGGCCAGGCAGGTCCCCTCATTGGACCTATCAAGGCTAAAACCCGCCTCTGCCATCAGAGCAAACAGCAATTGGATCCTTTTTTTATTAACAATCGTACCCATCCTGACCCAGTTGCCAATGGTTACAGATCTCTCTCTATGATTGCAAGTGCCATATAATTTGAATTTTGGTTTTAAATTAGGTGTTCATGTAATTTACATGATGTATCCCTCATTTTGGAAATTTGATGTTTTATAGAGCATATATTATTAACATCGTTTATTTTTTGTTTATTGGATTTTTTCAAATGAATTCATTAAAATTAACAGTTGGAATTTGTTTATCGAGGGCAATATTCTAAACATAAATTAAAACCAATATTATCTATGTTCAACACAAACTAACAAGGCCAACTGAATAAAAGAAAAAAAAAATCATTTAAAGTGACTGATATTCGTCTGACGTACAGATGATACCGCTGACTGACAGAATTTGTTTGAGTTCAGATATTTGTGCACACATAAAGTTTGTAATTGCCATTTAACATATTTATTGCTAGGTGTGAATGCCTGTCATATCTATAACTGTGTTTAGTTTAGATATGGAGAAGAACATTTCTGAGTTATCTATAAACACATGGCTGCACATCAGAAGTAAAGTAAAAAAAATGTATTGCGTGGAAAGTAAAGGCAATTTGAGCTCTGTCCAATTTCATACCTCTAATCCCATATATTAGTGATATCTGGGGACAATATGGCCTCTGAACATCATGATTATCATCCACAAAATGGAAAGACTGCATATTTGATCTTTAAATACAACTGAAATCTACACTTAATCTTACAGTGACAACATTTTTTCTATTTGCGGAGAGTAATTGATTTTCCAGCAGTGGTAGCAGAATGCATTTTGCTAGCTTTGTTAGACTACAGACTGCAGTGTGACTCATATGACTCATAAGATTAGCATTTTCTCAGGCGTATATAATGGACAAACAGAAAGCAGAATATCACCGTGCATATTCTATGTAAAATAACCGTTGTGAGCAAAACTGTTCTGTTCTTTATTATTCTATCATGCACTTTTTAACAGAACACTGTTTTTTTGTTGTTTGTGTTTTTTTTTTGTTTTGTGAAAAACTTGATTTTGTTTGGAAAAGGAAAGACAGACATGATGCAGTTTAAATAAAGGGGGGAATTATTCCCTAAATATTGCTTGTGAGCTGAACAGTCAGCAGCGCTATTGGCTTCCTATCTAGCAATTGCAGTCCGACTCAGGAAGACAATCCTCTTAAAACATATTTCCTCTGGCAAAGTGAAATTGAATATGATATTTTACTGGGAGACTCCAAAATGTAAACCT
Source organism: Atherina boyeri (assembly GCA_029874935.1). Lineage (NCBI taxonomy): Eukaryota > Metazoa > Chordata > Actinopteri > Atheriniformes > Atherinidae > Atherina > Atherina boyeri. Next base: position 6,740 of record JAPMNP010383762.1, on the reverse strand, counting down.
ACTTCACATCTACAGCCAACCCTCAAGTGGGAATGAAAATGAGCACTTACAGTATGACCATGACTTATCTGTCTTTACTAAACCATGTATTGTTTTCCTTCTTCCTGTCTTTTCAAGAAATATGTCTTGCCATTTCATTCTCCACCTTTTTGTTCTCCATTATTCTCCCTTTTCATCTTTGCTTTTCATTCCGAAATAACGAATGTGGCTCCATCTCTTGTCAGTACTTTCAGTGCTCAGTGCAGGGTTGATACCTGCAGGGAGGCAATCATAAAGATAGCTTTAGGAAACAAAATATGGTGGCCTATCAAAGGACCCAAAGGCTCAAAGCATCTGTTCACAGGTAAACGGATTTACACATGCTTCTCCACAAAGGCTCAAATTCCTCTTTTGCCCATAACTTTTCCTTATCTGGCTGTCACTATCACTTTATCACGCTTAGATTGCTTTTCTGTCATTCTCTTGCTCACTTTTCTCTATTAGCACATGCTTGAGCTCCTTCTTGTAGTTTACTTTTTCATCCTGTTTTCAATCATTGACTATCTCTTTGATGATTTCTCTAATTCATCCACTCTATACATACTTCTGCCTGTCATCCCTCCCATTTCACCTCATTGAAAGTCACAATGTTGCAGAATCGTGGTGACTGATAAGTAGTGATTAAAGTGTTGCGATACAGTGATAGCAGAGAATAGCTGTTTAAAAACCAATTACAAGGTACATGTCAGGCCTTTTACAGGAGACAGATGGGACACAGATCAAGTTAGAGGGAACAGAGAAAGAAAAACAGATAAAGTTTAGGACCATAATACATTATGGAAATGCTCTCATATAGAAAAATAAGAATGATGTATTACTAGAATAGAACCGGAATGCATTAAATTACTAATGTATTAATACTAATGTTAGAGTTTTGTTTATAACCATCTGATGTATATTCAAGCTTTGATCTAAATATTTACATTGATTGATGTAACAGTTCATATAATCTGCAATTAACTAGGTTTACATTGCTTTACGTCACAGTTTATATCTTCTCTCCTTTGTCAGGCTCTTTCAATACTGTTTTTATTAGCATACTCCATGTACCATTGTTTATGGACAATGAGGTGCCCAATGAAGATTGGGTTAGTAGTGAAGCCATATTTTTCTGTAACTTACTCAATATAAAGAACATTAAACATTTTTCCCGCTATGATCTGAAACGGGTGTTATATTATTACGTTCTAAATAGGTTGTTGTATGAATGTAGCACCACATAATTCCCCACTTTTAATCCATCTAAGCAAATGGCAAATGACATTAAAGCAACGTAGCATTTAAGACATGTAATAAATGAGGTGGCAGACATGAAACATTGCGAGAATGAGATAATGCTGCCTTGATCATTTAAACAAATCAAATTACACAATATATTTTGCAGAAATCCAATTTGTGTGGCTATTCATATTATCATTTACATGTGACCTCCATTAGAGCCCTGCGGGGGACTGTTTTCTTCATCCCACACCGGCCGAATTTCTGACCATTACCGCCCACACCCGCAATGTGTGTGTCCACTCCCACCTGCAACCGCAAAACTCGGAGAAATTATTCCCGCACAATAATACAGATGCATTGATTTTGTGTCCTCTCTCGTCCCACAGGAGAAAACATGTCATTTTATTGGCTATTAATAAAGAAACTCAATGAATCTCTTTATTTTGTTTCTAAGGACTGCTTTTCTTTTTACACACTGATCAGGAATAGCGGGCCTTGTTTTTATTTAGTTTTTAATGAAATAAATACTGTTTCATATTCTCTTCTCCTCTGTACAGTATAGCCTACCTTTATATAATCACGCAGCGATTGAGGCTGAGGTCTTTTTTCTAAAAGAGACCTGAATAAGAAACATTAATAACACCATCGGCATATATGTAGCAGGTCTTCTGTTTGAAAAATTTTAAATAAAATAATTCAAACTTAGGCAGCCGCTCAATAACACCGGCATCATTATGCCTCTTTATGTAGGACCTGATTAACAAATAGCAACATACTGTAGGCTGAGTGGCTCAAATTACACTAATAAATAACATAAAATAAACAAAGTTAACTTATGAAACTATAAATTTAACAAATCACTTGGTTCTAATATTGCTGTGGAGGAAAAGAATGTTGCTGATCGACTGCAGTCCCAATCCCGTGCATCTCTTCCAAGATGTGCCCAGAGACACTAAAGGCCGCTCTGAAGCCGCACTGGATGCGGGGATACTAGAGATTAAACGCGCCAGCTTTGAAAGCGCTCTTTGCGGAACTAGACTAGTTTATTTTCAACATCAGTTGTCAACTCCATGCTCCATCCAGATCCCGCAGTATTTTTTTAACCACCCGCTCCCGCACGCAGCAAAATTCAAACCGCCCGCTCCCGCAAGGTTTGTGTTGGCAGGACTCAATCCCAATGCAGCCCTCTAACATCCATCACACTTGTGAACTGTAAACGGTCCTGAAGTGACCCGCATGTGCAGAGGAAGATATGACATCACACGAGGCACGCTGTGTTTGCGGAGGTAAATATAGATGCTACACTTGTTAACATGTGTATCAGTTTCAAAGTTTATGGTCAAGCAGAGCCAGAAAAATCTTGATGTTACCGTGTCCCATCTTCTTTGACGCAGATATAAGCCATCTGTCTCATTTCAATGATATAAATGTCAAATGAAATATGACATGATCGTTCAGACTGAGGCCGCTTTGACACAGATCAGATATGTATCCAATTTAGGACCATTTATAAAAGTTGCCTGGGTTAGATAAGGGAAAAAATAGGATTGTGCCATTCAGACTGTCATCAAAAAATACAAGGTGTGTCACATGTGGGCAATAAAAAACTGAATTGAGCTGCAGTGTGAGCGTAACCTTAGTTTTTTGTTATTGTTGTTTTGTTTCTTTTTTCTTTTATTTTCAGCAAGTTAGCCCAAATTTACAGAAGACAATCCCACTGTACAGTATTATGCCATGTGCAGCTGTCAGATTTAGCATTTTCAGCCCATGGACTTGTTTTTTTGAAGAACTTTTTTGCACAGAACTGGTTTGGTTTACCTTTTCAGTGACATACAACATGAATTGTTTTGTCCAGGCACTGCTCAAAAATATGCCTGAGGAGAATGAGATCTGAATTTTAAGTTTGTATAAAAGAATCAGTAAAACTAGGTTGCCAATAAATATTCTTACTGAACACAATTGGAAAAGCATGTAGGCATGATACTGTATCATTGAGCAGATATCAGCTTTCGAGCTACTCAATTTTCCATTATTTTGTAATTGGTTAGCAGTGTTTGGTCAGCTGAGTAAGTCTTTTCATTTTATCATATATCAAGATTACTCCTGCTGAAAGCAGGATGAGTAATCCTCTCAGAAAGATGCTTGGGGACATGAAAGCATGCTCTTGACCAGGTACCATACAACAGAAGATTTACTCCAGGAGAACTACATAATCCAATTTAAATGTGCAATCATTTCCACCATAACAGCATCTGGCAGCTGGTGGACAATAAGATTTAAAATTTCCAGCTTATTTTCAAAAGTCAGACTTAAAAGTTCCTTTGTAAAAGATAATTAACTTTGATCATGGTGATTTCAGATGCTTGGCTTTTTAAAGCAGTTTCTGCAGGAGAAATACTTCACAAATCTGTTTTCTTAGCCAAGCAACAATTATACCCAGCCACTTATGATGATATGACTTAACCTAGAATCATATGAACATTGAATTGCTTAGCCTCACTGAAACCTGATTTCTCTCTTTTTTTTCTAACAAAAAGAAAATGTTCATTCTGTATCTTGTGAGAGCCACCAGCATGCTGTCAGCAATAATTTAACAGTAGGATTGATGGGCTGTGGACAGCCATCTTGATATATTGAATAAATGAAAAAAGTTTTTTCTCATCTACTTCCTCTGTTTGTTTATTAAAGTTGTACAAATTCCTCATAATCCTGGAACACCTGTTTTCGAGTTGACATTCAAACAGCATTTCATCCTGCCAAGTCCGATCACAGTTTCAATCTTTGCTGTAACGCGAGGTGAGGACTTGGATCCTTTCTCCTGTTACCTAGCTCAACACTCATTTTGCCATTTTAATTACACAATGACATTTAGTTTAATTGGCTCCAAACTTGTTACAGCTAAAAGAAAAAACACAAAATCCCACATAAACAAGTGTAAATGCATTTGTACTTGTAAGCGTATAATTTCATTAGGAAACACCACAGCTCATACTCAAAAATACATCCAAACCTATCAGGACAGGATATGTTTCGGTGTGTTATTAGAGTGTGGCTTTGGCTACAAAGCCTACTCCTTCTCTGCTGTTCCTCCTTGTGTCTCTTGTGTATGCACGTGTGTTGATCATGCATGACTTTCCACTGTCTCACTCCTTATTCCGACCATGTCCGCACGCACACCTGCGGCTCATCAGCTCATCACTTGTATCTGCCCTGTTCTGCAGTTACTTTCTGCCAGGTTGTTCAGCCTGCCACAGCGGTAGTGATGCTGCAACCACTGTGCTTAGTTGTACACCTTGTATTTTTTACCATGGATTAGTACTGTTCTTTGGGCTCATATTCCCTCTGTCATTTCCAGCCTGTTCTGCTCTGCTCAACATCGCTGATTTCCTTTGAATGCAATCTCCAGCCTGCCCACTCACCAGCACTCTACCACACCAGGCTCACCTTGCCTCACCAGTCATGTCTTCTGCTTGCCAGCCATCAGCTTGACTCGCTACACTCACTCCTTCCAGCTCTCTGCCTGCAATCCTCCCCAGTCTGCTCAGCCGTCTGCTACTCTGCCCCTCTGCTTTCCCCCCACATTCCCCCACATTAAATCATACATTTAATCTGTATGCCGTGACTTCAGTAAATGTAACAATAGACCAGCCCTAATCACTGCTAAATGTGTTCATTATACTGGCTAGTTTAAACACATTCCCATTAATGCATATCTCAACTAACACAGTCCTTAATGCTACCTATAAGTTCATGTAAAGTAAAAAAAATAATACATTTCATAGTCAGGTGTTCAAAAATATAGAAAAGTATGGCATTCTTTTTTTTAACAGATATGAGAACATGTTAAATCCACCGCTATCCTGAGAAGACATCACCTGTGAACAGGTGCTCTAAAGTCTTTCTCACACTGATAGACGTTTTTGTTCTCTGAAGAGAAAGGTTCTTTGGCAAATTTGTGTTCAAGGTTTACACATCGGTGGGTATGATTTGCACAGTACGACAGGTGTCTGTGTGCACACATGAATCCGACAACAGGGTTTATTGAAAGTATGGATTTACACATGCAAACATACCTTCTTATGAGTGACTAAACATAAATGAATCGTATTGCTTATTGTTGACAGTCAGCATTTGTCAATACCACATCTCCACATGTGAATTTCTCAAGTAATTTTATTTTTTTCTGCTTTATACAGTACATAAGAGCATACTGTCATTTAAACCCCTTTCAAAAACAAGGAAAGAAATGCTGAGTAAGAGAATCATCTCTACACTGATACAACGCTGATATCAATTTACTCCATGCTGCTGATTCAGAGATGTTAACAAAAAAATATGCTGTTGCTTGGATACTTCATTCTGCACTATGATACAGAGGGGGAAAGCATCACTTAAAATAAGTATCTTGCTCTCCAAGGATGAAATGGGATCCTTCTGTTATAATAAATCATAAGATTAGAAATCCCTTATTAATTCAACCTGCCCCAAAAGCAATCTACCACCTCAGTCCTGTGTCCCTCAGTTAACTGAGTGAATTCTCATTTATCTGCATTTTATTTAATTAACTACAAAAAAATACTTGCAGAGTTTCTCTGCTATATTGCACCAAAACATAATCTCTTTCAGTGCCCCAAAGCAAATTAAAGGTATTTCCACAGAAACAAAAGCTATCTTTTAATTACTATTTTTTGGGTCTACCAAAAACAAAAATAAATGGCAGAAATAAAAGAAGGTTGTGAATGAGCATTACGAGTGCCCCACCTGTCTGTTACCATGATAGCGTGTCAGCTGTCAGTCCAGATTTTCCTTCATCTTTTTTTACAACATATCTCCTCCTGACTATGATAACGATCAATTTCACATCTGTTCATTTACATAATGTGAATACAGACAGACACAAACACACATGCATGCAGTTATATGAATACAAATATATTCAATCCCATTACATGGAAGTGAGAACAATCAACCACACACAAGAGCACCTGCAACCTCTCCATCTATGTGGCTCGCCCAGAAGCCTCGCAACTCATTTAAATACACATAAACAAGTACACACACAACGTGAATGAATGGTAATGAGACTGTGATTATGGGTCTTTGTGAAACAATGGGAACAATGGCCAAGGTGTGTCAGTGTTTTCTCTGTGATCAAAAAAGCTAATTTCTGCCTCGATAATGAAGTGACTCAGTACATATAGGCTAGCAATATAAAAAAGAAAACTGTTTCTATAGAGTGTATGTCTTTGCGTAGGCAACCAAGAAGTTGACAAGATCTGAATGATTTATGGTCACTGTAAAGGGGAAAACATTAAAGGAGGGTCTAAAGGAACATACCTCAACTTGAAAAGTAATGCATGCCTAAGCAGCTTGCATAGTTCTTTCATTTTGTATGCATTCTTTTTTTTCTCCTATGGGTTTTTTTTGCTCATTAATGTGTGTGTGTGTGTGTGTGTGTGTGTGTGTGTGTGTGTGTGTGT
>JAPMNP010383663.1:0-10065 GCA_029874935.1 Atherina boyeri | reverse complement strand
TGTGTGTGTGTGTGTGTGTGTGTGTGTGTGTGTGTGTGTGTGTGTGTGTGTGTGTGTGTGGGTGTGTGTGTGTGTGAAAGAGAGGATTTCACAAATGCCTTCATCATTTAAACGGCTGTGCTGTCGCTGGAGCGCAGCATGAATAATTCAGCGAGACTGCTCCTTCTTCAAACAGACAAATAGAACAGGATTACGCCCCCACAAAAACAAACGGTAAACACCACAATCAAAACAACAGAATTAATTAGGTAATTAAGGAGACAAAATAAATGTGAAATAATGATAAACTCTTCCGAGACCACAGCTGTAACTCTGTTACAGTATGCAAATATGCAGATTCAAGAGTTCAGAATACATTTACGCAATCAGAGGATTGCTTGGAATGAATGGCACATGCAACCATTTTTCAACAATGAGATTCACGTGCATTATCAATACATGAGCTTTGGAGGACTTTAAAAAAGTACCTTTGCGAGACAGCCTTGCACAAATATGTATAAAGGCAGTCAATCACTGTTGATGAATATTCAGTTTTTAGAGGATCATCAACAGGGAAAGTATTGCTTAGTTCATTTTTAAAATATTTCTTTCAAAATTTCTTTGTGTGTACAAAGTGATGCCACTGAGTAGGAGAAAAACAGATGTGGTGCTTACATAATTGAAGAATGAACAGCAATCCAGCTCAAGGATTTGTCGTTCATTTGCAGTCAAGAGTTAAGAAGGCCTTTATCTGCTTCTCATTCCAGATGGAGTATTGCAGCGCTCCATAGCCGATTAAAAGTGTAAGCAAAGAGAATCTGTCTCTTCTCAGAGAAATTCAACCATGAAGAAGAAGTGACAAAAGTAGAAGAACAAGCCTACAGAGAATTTGCTTTCCTTGTGACCCAGAAAGGTCAGGGCTAAACTTTCTGCCTGTGGCAATTAATGTCTATGACTAATGCAAAGAAAGTGCACTTGACATCTTTGGCTTTCATTGAATGACAGAGTCTGGTGCGGGGGGCTTAGGTAAATATGAGCTATCCATTTCAAGCAATATTTAAATCACATTCCTAAATTGCAGCCCTTGAACAGCAGTTTACAGCGGGACGAGGAGGTTGAGGCGTAATGACAGCTTCTCTGAGGTTTATTGAAAGCGATGAATGCTCAGAAGAGGGGATTGCTCACAGTGAATTCATGAATTTGAAAGAGATTATTTAAGCACAGATCAATTTGAAAGGCCTACAACTCAGTACTGATGCAATGTTTCAAGGGCAGAAAATATACTAAGTGCCACCAAGTGAAAAAAAAGGCATCCATTTAACATCCTGAAAAGCCCTTTTTGCTGCTGGAAAAAATTAGCTCTCTAAATCTGATAATGCTTCTGTCCAAACCAATTTCATCAGCAATATCAGGGCAAGGGGGGCACCACATGAGAGACACTGTGCTGATATAATGTTTGCCCTAATCTACCAGCTATAAAGCAGTGTATATGCAGCATCAGCTTGTAATAATGGAGAAGATAAGAGGATAAAAAAGAAGCCTTAATGTGGATCAAAGCAGCAGGGGTCATATAATACGGACCCATCAGTTGCTGTTGTACCTTAGAGTGAGTACAAATTTACTGCCAAACTGCCTCTAAACTGCTGGGACGAACCATATTAGCCACTGCTGAATACAAAGCCCTGAAGACAACATTAAAGCCTCTGCAAGACACACTGAGATACAGTGGTGCTATCAAAGGACTGCAGAAATAGATCCCCCGTGTCAGAGGAAAGAAAAAAAAATGTATCACTAATAAATGAACATGAGACGCAAAGAAAAAAGGAAAATCTAGGACAAAAAGAATGTGGTGCGCATCTTTCTTCACGAGTCAAATGGAATAGTGAATGAAGAGCCACGGCTGCTGTCCTGCAGGGGCAGGACGGCTGTTTTTCTGCTGCGGCACATCCCCATCTATGCCAGCACTCATTTACTGATCTCATTAATATCCCTACTCTGAGGAGGAGAGAGACAGCAGCCGTGAAACAACCCCCCCATCTCCTCCTCCTCCCTCCTGCATCCTCCATGTGCTTGCTCCACTGGGTCCCCCTCCCTCGCCTCTCATCTCCGCCTCTCTGTAGTTCAGTAATTGGGCTCAGCTCATTGTTATTCAAAACCCTGTAGAACCAATTAGCAGCAGACCTCCTGACCCTGGCTTGCTATGTAATGGTGCAAGCTAAAGACTCTAAGTGAGGAAGCCAAGAGCAAAGGTTTTAAATTCCTTTAGTTCCTGATTAATAATCCTGTCAGGGCGATCAGAGACATTAAAGAGAAACTCTGGTTCAGCTCCTGCTTTTATGGCGTCTCCCTCATTTCTAGGCTGTCCATTAAAGCTTAATGATGCCGAGGGTCGCTCTCTCTCCACTGTCTTGTCAGATAAATGTACAGTTAACAGGATAATGAGGAATTCTGATCCTCAAGCAATCTGGGACAGAGGAGCCCTGTGACCTCGCAGGGAGGAAGTAGGGCAGCAGGAGAGGATGAAGGGAGAGCAGCAGAGGCAGTGGTGGCATGGATGGAGGACGAGATGCCCAGCGACCCTGGAGGATGGAGATGAAAGCGGCAGGGCGGACAGAACCTGGGGTGGAAGGCAGAGATGAGAGGGATGCTGATAACACATTCATGCAACATTGATGAGGAGAGTGAAGGTAAAGGAAGAGCAGTAGTGAAGGCTGCCAAGGCAGTCTGCTACTGCAAGTGATTTGTTTAGTAGGGACATGAGAGTCCAGCTGTGTCAGTGCGACACGGGTTTGCTGTAGAGGAAATAATAAAACAATATGCAGGAAGGTTGTTTGTTTTCATCTGTTTAAGTAAACTAGTAAAATACGAGTGCAGAGTTTTTAATTTTTATGTTTCGGACTTGTCTTGAAATGGATTCATTCTATCCTTTAGCTGATATATCTTCAAACAGATCTGCACAGTAAGTAAAAGTAAAAGCAAGTTCTTTGGGCAATTCATAAAAATTTGAAAAAATAAATAGTTCATTTGCAAAAGTAATCAGATTTCTCTCTCAGGATTTGGGTAGAGCAACTTTAGCGGCAATGGCAGTCCTCAGTTATCAATCCATCCATCTATTTATTTTCTACAACCCCAATTCCAATGAAGTTGGGACGTTGTGTAAAAATGTAAATAAAAACAGAATACAATGATTTGCAAGTCATTTTTAACTTATATTCAGTTGAATAAACTACAAAGACAAGATATCTATTAATCAAACTGATCACCTTTATTTGCAGATATGCACTCATTTTGAATGTGATGGCAGCAACAAGTCCCAAAAAAGCTGGGACAGGTCAGGGACAACAAAGTAATGTAAAAGTTAAGGAATGCTCAAAAAACACCTGTTTTAAACTTCCCAAAGGAGAACAGGTTCATTGGAAACAGCTGAGTGTCAAGATTAAGTATAAAAGGAGCATCCCTGAAAGGCTCAGTTTTTCACAAGCAAGGATGGGGCGACTTTCACCACTGTTTGAACAACTGCATGAGCGAATAGACCAACATTTTAAGAACAACTTCTCTTCTTCTATCTTCAGAAGAAGTCAAATCTAGGGTAATATATAGGAAAATAGATAATATGCTTTCCATCAATTTTATGTAAACACAACTTGGCTTCAATAAAGTTGAAAAAGCTGCTCAGTGACCACTGATAGAGCTGGAAAGTACCAGAGCTCATTTGCAACAGTCATAAAAACAGGTCTAAACAATGTAAATCATATATTTCAGCCTTTGATTTTCACTTATTCAAAAAAGTAAGGATTATTAAGGAGTATTGTTTGTGAAGTGAACCTCTGATGCCTTTCAAAATGTGGAAAATTTAACAAGACTGAAAACTTTCTGCAGGCGCTGTATATCCATTAATTGATTATTTTTGCATAACAGATCTACATGTCACATGCTAACACTATATCAGTTACAAAACAACTCTCCAATACATGAAGCGGTTTCAGAGGACACTTCAACTTGTATGAGAAAGATGAATCTTACAGTAAAGGAAAAAAAATGTCCCCCACATCTTTAGATAGGTTGAAGGTTTTAGTGTATTTGGATCTTTGTTTTGATTTAAGACCAACAATTGTAAATGTTTCAGGTCAGTTTCATGGCTCTCATCAAAACCCTGTCTGCTCCAGACAAAGCATAGCATTTTGCAGCCAAAGCTGCAAACATTCCCCCCAAAAGTGTGTACAGTAAAAACCAAAACTAATCAGGTGACCACAACTCAGATGAGTTGTAGTTCTTCTTTATGTCATAGATGTTTAAAAAATCAGTTCATCATATCAAATGGCAGTTATGTGTTTGCAACTTTTTTTAACATAACTTTTGTCAAATCACTTTGCTTGGTATTAACAAAGGAGACAAAGGTAAAAGGTCCAAAGGTGCAATTCACATAAGAATAATCAATCTCATGACAAGAACACAGATGTAGATATTTTATCAAACTGTAGATATGATATCAAATACCTTTAAAATCCTTTGGCAAACCCTAATCACATTCAAATCTACTTTTAACCCCAAATGTATCAATTGCAGGCTCGTTGGAAGCAGCAAGCTCTAAGTATCGGTGTTATGGAGCTGTGATTGTATCAAATCATCACAAGGCCCTTAGCCAATACTTCCAAATCTGTCCATATAAGGACTTGACTTCACTTGTTTGTGAATCAACAATTGCAATTTTTGAACCAAGACGATGCTGAGCTCACACCTGTTTTCTGAAACCTGTTTGGAGACGATCTTGTGTTTGCATTTTTCGTGCTGAAGTGCTTATTTGGTTCAGTTCTCTGAGCTTGGCTGAGAGTTTTGGGAGGATTCACATCCGATGCTGTAAACACCGGCTGCTTTAAGCCCCCTGACACTGATACATCGCCTCCCAGGCTGCTATAAATCCTTTTACAACAAACTCCATAAAGCTTTTTGGTGCCTAAATATTTATGGTTGCCTGAGTTTCCCTTGAGGGTTGTTTTCTTTCAAAGTACCAACAGCACTAAGTCATGTGGAGCGACTCCAGACATCTTATCAAGGAGTCAGGGTAAGAGGCCCTGGTGGTCTGGCCATCTCCACTTGAGGAGGAACACACAGGGAGGAAGGACCTGAGTGCTTCTCCCTCTGTCACTTCTCCTCCCTGGCCTTCTCTGTTAGTAGATTCAATTGACCTGCCAAACAAACATACCGCTGCGTGACCTCTGCACGCCAGACAGAGAAACAAACAAACTTTATCGTGTCAAAACCACCGAGCCCGCCTCTGTCAGGGACCACAAAGCAGTCAATGTAAGACAAACAAGTTAGAAATATCAATGGGCACAATGCAGCAGAAGACATGACAGCGTGTAACCTGACCTGCTCGCTACGTGACTGGTGGATCAGAGGGTCGGATCGCAGTATGTGCCATCAGTGTGTGGGTTAAGAGATGGCTGGGGAGTGAGTGCAGGTGTACTGGTGGGGAATCTAATAGTCGTGTGCCTTCCTGAAACGTGTAACCACCGTGTTGCTGTCAGCTCCTGAACACAGTTGCTCCTTGAAACAAGTGTCTCTAAAAAAGCAGCAGCGGGCCTGATGAGTCCTCAAGCATCCTTCCAGTGCTGTGATTACTGACGTTTACCCTCTTTAATATGTGTAATTCCCATTTTCTCTGATTCATGAGTAAGGGCCCTCAGGGGGACCACACTAAGTGGCAGTCTGCCAAAGCTCTCTTGTTGGAAAGGCTCTAAGTCACTTCCCCCTCAGCAGTTAGATGCAGTGCGATAGCTTCAGGTTGTCTCATCTACTTTTATTATTGTTATTTGCATCTTGGAACACTGATGATAGCTTGACTCTACAATGTTTATCTGCTTCCCATGCAGGTGTGAAACATATTTGGTTCATGACTACACGCTCATAAAAGGCATAGAAAAATAGTAACATGATATTTGACCAGAACAAGCTGTACATGTATCACAAATTACTACTCATCTAAATTTTAAGTAAAGCTCAAATAATAACCACTGCTTAGCCATAGAGGTTCCTACAACATGTATTTTCTAAATCTATTTTCCAATGCAGTCATATATAGGGACTTTAGGTAATAACAAGGGAGTTTACTGTAATTGCAACATTCTCAGATCCTTTAAAGCATACAAGAAAACAAGACAAAGATTTCTGGATCTCGGACTTTTCTGCATTTTCTCATATCCATGCAGTTGTTCAGCATCACTTTACAGTTTTGCAGCTCTTGTGTAATATGAGGATGTTAAATTATCAGGTGTACATGCTTTTTTTTAACCACACCTTCTGTTTTTAACACCTACTGATTATAAGCTATAAAAAAAACCTGTTTCCCAAACCAGATTGGCTGCAAATATCTACACACAAGCAACAGAAAGTTGTTTTCGACATATTTCCGACATCAACTATTTTAAGAGAAAGCCAGTGATCAGTCAATATAATATCTGATTTCTCCTATGAGCTGGCAGGAGGCTCTCTTTGTCTTAATCAACAGTGAGAATGTGAGAGGTTGTGGTTTCAATTTAATGTCTAGTTAAAGTATTCTTTTCATCTCATGGTTACAGAGTGTGCTATGGGCCAAAACACAGAAGCCTCACTGTTGGAGAACAGCTACATGATGACAGACCCACCAAGAATGTTACCCTAACCGCCACATGTAATATAGCACCAGAGTTCCCTTATTAAGGAGTGAAATAATTTCCACCAAAGTGGTTGGTGGTGCTGACAGCTCAGATTAATGCTCTCTGTAAAACAGCCAGAATAACAACTGCTCCTGCACGCATCTTGAAAACCAGTACGTTTGGCTGAGGGAAGCCTGCCAGCTCTACAAATTCATGCATATTTGGGTCTGTGAACATCTGCCAGCGCAAATAATTTATGCTGTTCTCTCAGCTAAGGGGCAATGAATCCCTTCTGAAAAGTTTTCTCCAACTTCTACAGTAAGCCTGCACTCCCCCGCCCGCCCCCCCTCCTCTCCCCAGTGTGAAGTGGTGCAGACACACGCTCCAACCACAGACCAGGCTGAATGAGGAGCGTCCCGAGGCGTGTGGGAAAGTCCCAGGCACCACTTCAGTCGTCCAAGAGCCAACTGTTTCCTGTCCCTCCTTGAGCCTCAGGGTTAGAACGCACTGTCAAGGCCATATCCACAACATCCTCCTCAATAGAGCCTTGCCTTGGGTGGGATCTCTACAGCAGCCCGAGACTAACAGCAGATACAGTATCTGCATGTACGCCTCACTGTTGGGGCCCAGTGGACGTGTTTCTCCACTGAAGCGATGAATATCTCATGATAACGTGGAGGTGGATCAAAACATTTGAGCTCGCTCACTCCACGGCACTTCCAACAGCTTTGTTGTTGAGTTCCAACACAATGGTATCAGGTGATTAAACATCCGACGGGAGTAGTTTTTATATTCAGAATGCCACCACCACCACCAGATGGCATATTAATCATTAATTGATTCTCTGTTATTTTTGTTTGATGCACAGCACAAAATTCTGGGCTAATTTCACTCCACTATGCGCCGCTCGGTGATAATAGACTATTTATGAGCATAGAGGAAACCCAACATTTTCCTCTGAAATTATTATAATACACTATTCTCTGTTTCCACATTCAACAAACCCAGTTAGACACGCAGCCAACTTATACTCCATTACTTCAATTTGCAAATCAGATAACAGCCATCCACACATTTGTGTCATTTTATACCTAACAAGTAATAATAAACTATAAAAATGATCAAAAAAGGAAATAAAGAAAAAAGTCATATGATAAATTAAGATTTTGCATAAGTGGAAATATGTGGGAGAAAAGCCTACGATAAACTCCATATCCACTCTGCCAAATGTGTGTGTTTTCCAAACATACGAATGTGTCAGATGCTCCTCTCCTTTCCTCATTACTCCTCTCGTCTTCACTCTCTCCCACTCCAAACCGGTCCTGGATTCTCCTCCAGCAGACTGGCAGGAGGTCAGCATCAGGCCAATCCTGAGCAGCCCCAGAAGGGAGCAGCTGTCAACAAGCCACATGGATAGTTTGAGCACTGAGGGCAAAGCTGTGGCATGTTGAGGTCAGAAGAAATCACTCAGCCCGTAACTGACCGACAGCACAGTTGGAGAAGATGTAACTGTCACGGTTTGGGCTTCCTAATGAGATAAAACCATTACACTCCTACAAATTTGAAGTATGCCGCTGCCTTTTCGGATGAAAAAAGAGCAGTTTAATATGAATATAAAGTCTGATTTATTACTGAATCCACAGTTTCTCTTGAAAAAAAGTGAGGTTGGTAAGCTTCCAGGTGATTAGAGAGTCACGAAAAAAGGAATCAAAGGCAAACCATTGAGTTATTTTATAAAAAAAACAAGATAAAATATTTGATGCTTCTTAATTAAGATGAAACTTTGCTTGTTCAATCATTTAGTCAACAAAAGAAAAAAGATCTAAATCTGTGAAAAAATAAAAAATTCCATCATCAGTCTCAGTCATCAGCTTACCGAAATCTTTGACAACACTTCTATGAACCAATTCTTTGGATTAAATTTTTTCAGACAAATGGATTCATGTCATCCTTAAGCATCTTTTGAAATGTTTCAAATTCACAGTTTAACCAGTGACCATAAGATGCCCTGTTTCTTTGGCAGCAAAAGCAGTCCCAAACCATAACACTACTACCACAATACTTCACAGCCGTAATGAGGCTCACTGTCTACTTTGATCTACACCAAAAAATGACAACTTTTACTGTGGCCAAGTAACTTTGAGTTTGATTTATGTGTCAAGTTTGTATTATTCCAGGAAGCTTGCCTGTACATTTTATAGTCTTCTTGGACTGCAATGACTTTTTCCTGGCACAAATCCTGTGCAAGTCAAGTTTGTTTAATCTCTGATCGCAGACACATGCACTCTGACACCAATAGCTGCACAATTTACCTCAAAATCTTGTGGTTTCTGTTTGTATCTAATTATCTGTGATTCAGGTGAATTTGCTGACTGATCCCAAACAAACTTTTCTTCATTTTATTTCAAACAATCTGTTGATCCTTTTAAATCCCTTAACAGGCTCATACGGCTGTTTATCCAGAGCCTCTAGAAAGCTCTTTAGAATTTACCGTGATGACACAACAGACCCAAAGAGCAAAGAAAACAAGAAAAATCCAATCATACATTTAACATTATTTTCAGCATGAACTGATCATTGGGAAACCTCTGATTAATATTTCTTAAATCTAGAGGTATGATCAATTTAGGGGTAAACTTTTCTTGCTCAAATATGTTCAAAAAAGAAAAAAAAGTTGATTTAAGAGCATGATGCTCTTATAATGCAACATGATAAAAACATTTATTTTGGGTCATTGTGGTTTCAATTTGAGATTTTGAATCTCATGATGAACCAAATGACTTCAGTATAAATATTGTTTTCATTTAAAAGGATGAGTTTTTCCTTTACATGTCATTAAAGGACCAGAACCACTTTACATGTCCAGTTGTGCTGTTAGTGTCTACTCTTTGTCAGTATCAACGTTGCCTGTTGTAGTGTATTTATTTTTCAAATGACATCTGTAGCTAAAGCCAGTGTAGTGTAATCCAGAAGCCCTGCAGTCAATTCAACCTGCAGTATCGTTATACTATTATTTTCTGTCTTAAAAATGTGTTGCTAATTCATCTCTGTGGTTATTTTGCAGGTTTTGGTTTGTGGTGTGTCTAGTGGAAAGGTGTTTTCTGATATCATTTACTCACGTTGGCCAACAGTCCTGGCCTAAATAGCTGTTTAGTGAAAAACTAAACACAGCAACAAGGAAACATCGGCAAAAGGTCAAGTGAATCCAGGATTTGGTGTAAAACTGCCCAATCAAACAAACATTTCACCCAGCTGTTCCTAAGAAGCTGTCTACTGTAAGTGGTTTAAATTTTCTCTGCTCTGCTCTCATGAATTTACTTCTCAGCCAAGTCTGCCCTCTGCAGGCTGAATGTGTACATGTTGTGTCTTGTGTGTTACAGTTAAAGGGATAGTTCGCCTATTTAAGACATGAAGTTGTATGCAATCCTTACCAGCAGTATAGTGCATACAC
>JAPMNP010381108.1:0-12613 GCA_029874935.1 Atherina boyeri | reverse complement strand
TTAGAAAATGGTCATGATTAAGGGTAAAACTCATTCCTTTTACAATGCAACCATCACCATTATGCACTCCATTTTTACAGTTCACATGCTGCTCTCATGCATGATAGATGTCACTTATTCTTTAAAAGTCATTATTATTATAGATTATATCTGCCTGTACGAGCACATGACCCATGGGTCATACTTGGGAAAGCTTCCAGATCCTTCTCTGTCTTCTTCTCACTTTTTTCTCCCCGCATCCCAAGGTCAAAAATTTTCAAACAGCTTTTTTTGTGTGAAGTGGAGTGAAGACACCAACCGCAGTCACAATATGTAGATCCTGTAGGTTTTTCCAAAAGCTCAGATCAGTTCAGATTGGCTAAATTAGTCTTGCAACATGCAAAGGCTGTATAGTAGTGAGCACAATGTGAAGAGAATAAAGATAGATTGGAGTATTGTTTTAATTTTCAAAATTTGTTAAAAAAAAAGAAGGAAAAATGAAGACATGTGTTTCCACACTGAAAATAAACATTTTACAAGGAGATTAGGTTTGTTTGCTTTCTTTGACACCATGTAAACAATAACTATGACTTGTTTGTCATTATGCTTCTTTTCAGAAGCGCCACTGCAGCTCAGTGTGTATAAAAGGTAATAACTACTTGTACAAGTTGAATGAGGATCATATGGTCTCAAAGGAAAGTCGTCTTTCAGTTTTGCCGAAAAATATACAACTGCTGGGTAGAAAACCAGTGAGGTTTCTTTCAAGTCTGAAATCTCACTCAAAAATGTGTTTTATTTATGTTATGTTCCCTTACTTATCTGACTTTTTACAACACTGTCTGAGCAAAGTTTGTCACTATTATTGTTTTAATTTTCCTGTCTTTAAGTGGTATATGTCTAACTTTTGAAATTCCAGCTGTGGAGTGACAGTAACTTTCGTCAAGGGTAGTTTAAAGGACTATTATTTTCCTCATGGATACCAAAAGCACTAGTGGAAAAAGTTCTGTACATCAGCATCAGCCACAAGTTATACTTATCTGGCTTAATAAGTCTTTTCAAAATGAATTGATGGCTTCTATGTCTGTGTCTGCAGACGCTATATGATGCTTGTCTTTTTTTTTTTTGCATTGCTCTCAAGTCCCCATTTCCTAAAAATCAAGGTTTTACCCTCGTAAACACGTCCATCTGAAGCTATGTGTTACAAGATGTATCTACATCTGTCAAGATCACAAATACAAAAGTTCACAACATCACAGCCTATGGTGAGATTTTAATATAATTTAAAAGCATAAATTAAACAGTTTGGCTTTTTCTGCATATTCTAATTTATACAGGAAAATGTCCCTTTATACTTCTTTTAAACAAGGACACTGTCTTTTATTGTGGTCCCCATCATCATTTTTTTTTATCCTTTAGCCTGAGGTCCCACAATTGGGCGGCCTTGAAAACAGAAAGTACCAAGAATGCCATTTTGGAAACCACACAGTACTAAAACCTTGAATTCACCTCACTTTATCCTAGTTGGCCTTTGTAGAGTTACTGTTCAGATATTGTAATAGGATTTGATGGAAGTTTAGAGCAGCAGCTACAATATTCCAAAGGAAAAGCCTATTCGAGTTCATCCTGAAAGTGCTTGTTTTCTTGTGCGAGAGCAAATGTTTTTCATTTGTAGTCTGTGCCCCCTTCATTTATCCGTCAGTAGTGACACATATACTGATAGTTACGCATAATTTCATTATGGGTATGGGATTTAGGCCACAGAAAAAAAGAAAAAGAGCTGAGAGCAGGCTCTGAAAATGTGCTTTCCTGCCCCCCTACTCCATGAGCTGCTGAGTGCCCAGTTTTATAAACATGAAAGGTCCAATATAAAGTCTATTACTCATCAAATTAAGACTTAATAGGCGAAGAAAAAGGAAAAGGAAAAAGTCCCCTGAATGGGGTTTGAGGGGAAACAAGTTAGTTTCATAGTCTATAGGAGAATGTGTTAATTTGATCACATCAATAAAATAAATAAAATAAAGTACTTTTAAATGTAATACTATTGTGTTATTAGACATCAAATTAAATGGATTTCCTGAATGTTCCACTACTATTTATTTATTTGTTGACAGATAAAAATCTGCATTCATTTCTTTCTCTGCCCCTTCTTTAAATAATGTTCCTGCAAACATTTGACGTGAAAAATAACTAATTACATTTTTTCATAATCAAATCAGGACTATCAAATTTGACTCCGCCCACTGAGACACAGAGTCAAAATTATAGCCAATTTTTCAGGCTTTTTATAATTTCTGTATTTTTGATCATTTGTTCACTTTCTTGGCAAAAATTTAGCTTTCATACACTGCATCATTGCAACAACAAAAAAAGACAAAGAAAAAAAAGGATATAAACTTAACAACTAGTCGGGAAACAAGAAACAGTTTTTTAGGTTAGCTGTTTTTTATCGGTATTGAACCTAAAAACACACCACCATTTTTAAACAATCACAATCAAAAAACAAAGCATGACTTAAGTATGAAACATTAATGAGTTAAAGAGCATTTTAAACCATGGTGCTAAATGTCAACACTCACAACATATTAACATATCAACAATTAAACATTTTGTGCTTCTATTTAAATTCTGTACTTCTAATGACTAAAATAGCAACACAAATCAGATTATATCTGAGCAAAGAAAACAGTTAAAACTTAGAAAGCATTACTGCAGTTGCATTGGTCAGTGCTGTTACATTCCCATGAAACATCAAGTCAGTTTTCATGTTGCTTCCACATTCATACAGGAGACACTGTGACCTTTGACTTTGCAAGAAGATGAAGTCTGTGGGGTTTTGTAGTTTGTTGTGCAGAGATGGATTATTAGCAAATAAAATTTAACAATCGACATTCTGAAAAAGGGTACACCGAGGCTAAAAACCTTCATTCTCACGGGAAATCGTCATAGAGGAAGCAGTAAACATTCAGTCAAACATACCAGTACTTCACAGAAGTCAATCTTTGGATGGGGAGGAAAACGTCATGCACAACAAGACTGGACTGTAGTCAAATGTCAAAGGGTAGCTGTCCCAGTGTGAGTATCTTTGAGGGTAGAGTAGGGAGTCACAGGGAGAGCAGTGAGGAGTGTTTGAAGGTCAAGCGGGGAGGAGTCAGAGGGGTGAGTGGGCTTGCTGAGACAACAAGTGAAACAAATGTGGGGAGTTGTTTGAAAAGCAGGGGAGAGGGGTTTTACAG
The DNA here is from genome assembly GCA_029874935.1 of Atherina boyeri. Taxonomy (NCBI): domain Eukaryota; kingdom Metazoa; phylum Chordata; class Actinopteri; order Atheriniformes; family Atherinidae; genus Atherina; species Atherina boyeri. The sequence continues at coordinate 9,401 of JAPMNP010381108.1, read as the reverse complement.
AAAATGGAGCAAAGGCAAGTCGGTCAGAAAACAGACCAGGGATTTTAGTGCATCGTTGCGTCGAGCAGAAGGAGGACTGTTAGGCTGATGAGAGTGGCTTTAACATTACCTGAAGATTTCCCTGTGCCCCCTACAGCTGCCCTCTCATTGGGCAAGATAAGCAGGGTAGGCGGCTGGGTGAGGCTAATTTCAACATCAGCCAGACCGTGATCCACCGGTGGAATGACATGATTCACCTTCTGTGGTTCAGCTGTCTTGTGGAAGACTTTGGGTGATGTGGTGGTTGGACTCCAGGTGCGTCTGGACCAGTGTGTGGTAGTGGTGAAGGTGGTCGTGGAGGTTTTCCCTGCGGCAGCAGCAGTCGGCTTTGTGGAAGAATGTGATGCTGCTGTGGATGACATTTTTTGGCTGAACTCAACTTCCTTCAGAGCCATTTGGGATCCAGTAGTGGTGGTAAGCAGAGCCCACTTAGATGTTTGAAAATCCGAAGGGGAGATGGTAAAGTCCTCAAACGATGTAGCACCATTAGCTTCCTCTTCATAATCGAGCACTGGTGCAATTTTACCTTCTCCTTCAGGGACAAGGGGTGTAGAAGCATTAGCATCCTCTTTATGATCAAGGGTTTGATCAAATTTAGCTTCTTCAAAGACATGGGTTGGTGAAACTTTAACTTCTTCTACAATGACAAGGCTTGGTGCAGCTCGAGCTTCTTCTTCAGAAACAAAGGTTGGTGCAATTTTAGCTTCTTCTTCAACGACAAGGGTCGGTGTAGCTTCAGCTTCTTGTCCAAAGACAAGGGTTGGCACAACTTTAGCTTCTTCTTGAAAGACAGGCGTTGGAGCAGTTTCAGTTTCCTCTGCATAAGTTGATTCAACTTTAGATTCTTCTTCAAGGAAAAGGGTTGGTGCAATTTCAACTTCTTTTTCCAGTGAAACTGAAACATTTGCTTCCTTTTCAATGACTGGGAAAACTATTGTTTCATTGTTAATGGTTGGGGCAACTTGAATGTCATCTCTAAAGGTGGAACTAACTGTTTCAGGTTCAAATGCGCTTGCTTCTTCATAAGAGCTTGTCACAGTATCTAAATTTACTCTGTAATCTGATGTTTTGGACTGTGCTGTGGGGAATTCAGTTTGAGAATAAGAGTTGTTCAAACCCTCTGGAGACTCGCTGATAGTGAAACTTGCCTCAGAAACTACCTGGTCAACAGACTGAGTTGCATGAAGTTGCTTTTCCTCACTTTCCATATTTAAAGTGTCTTCCATTTCTAAGCTAGTACTCCCTTCCTGCCTAGAAATGGAGGACTCCCAAAACTGGGGTACTGTAGAGTTATGCAAGTCTACTTTTTCCAGATGATCTGACCCAAACAGAAGGGTGGGATCTGGAGCTTCAGTCTGATGCGTGGCGGGATCCCTGCTAGCCATAGCAGAAGGAGATGGGTGAGTCATGAAGCTAGCAGTAGAAGATGGTGATGAAGAGAGGAAGGTGACTCCATCCACTTCAATGTCTTTCTCTGAAAAAGAGTATATAACATTTTGGGATATATAATACATCTGTTGAATGATTGACAAGAATAATCACAGGTTTTATAAAACACTTATAGTCGGCAAGAGTTAATGATGGCGTTTATATAACTCACGTATCTTAATATGGGGCTTAGCTTAGCACAAAGCCTGGAAAAGGGACACAGCTAGCTTGTCAAATTTTAACCCTTTGATGCATAATGTCCACTAAACATGGTTTTTCCAGTAGGCTATATGCATGGGTCAGGATGGTATACTAGCAAACTTCACCGGACATCAGTGAGTCATCCAATATACTGGCACACACTGAAAAGTATATAAATATATAGTATAAAATCTAATACATTGTAATTGTGAACTTTGCCTCAGTGATATACAGGAGAAGAAAATGAAACAGCTATATTCTTTAAAGAATTTTTTAATATATAACTATGAGAACATATAACTGTATTCATATTTTCATAGACAACATAAAAATAGATGAATAAAATAAAAAGTCCAATAATATAAAAAAAATAGGAAAAGCATCACTGCACATGTCTGTAGAAGTAAAATATTGAATGTGAAAAAAATGTGGCGCTGTTTTTAAACAATTCATGCATCAGAGGGTTAAGAGAAAAAAAAGTCCCCTATATGCAGACAACAAGTTTGGAGAACATAAGTGCTCTTGAAAATTGTTCAGTTGCGAGTTTAATTCAACTTACAGGCATTAGAGAGTGGTATAAGCCTTTTAACTAATTCTCGACATGCACTTTCATAATAGTGATGTCTGTCATTTTATAAGACTTACAAGTGCTTGACATACCTTTGGAAATATCTCCCGACCCATCCATGTCGACCCACAGTGACGTTGATGCCTCAGTGGTTGATTCAACTGTTCGGGCTGCTTGTGTGGGAGTTGTTCCTTCTTCTGTTGAGGTCTGAGTGGTGAGAGGCTCCTGCAGAGGATTTTCTACTACTGCCTCATCCAACTTCACCTGAGGCATCGGGTCAATGCTCAAAGTGGTCGCCTCCCAGAAACCTGCATCCTGAGTATGATTTCTGTCTGTTTCACTGTAATTGGCTTGTGTTCTGCTGAGATTTAAGCTGGTCTCGTGTATATCTTGGAGCTTCTTCAGCTTCTCAGATGGCTGGGTGGTCTCCTGAAGGTTTGTGTCTAGCACTGTCTGGTTCTGTGTGTGAGGTTCGCTTGTAGTTCTTTCAAGTCCAAATTGAAAGGTGTAGCTCAAGTTCTGGTGGGATTCTGTCTCATTGTAAACGCTGGGTAAGTATGATGTATTTTGAATTGGATCATAAGTTTCTGTGCTGCTGATGGTACTGTTCACTGCCGCAGGATGCGGGGCGCGAATCATTTCTGAGGTTTCGTCAAAACGATGAAGCTGGTCCACAGCAGAGGTTGCGCTGAAGGAAGACTTTGTTGTGTCTGAAATTACTGTTGGGGTTGTGTCAGCTGTGGTTTTTGAAGTAAAAAGGACAGAAAAAAAAGGGAGAGATTCAAGTATACTTTGGGCTTCTCGCTCCACCTGTTCTGCTTCTTGATTCAGTTGAACTTCTTGGTCAGTTTCCATTAGAATAACAACATTTTGTCCAATGTCTTCAGCTTCTGTGGTCATGTAGTCCATTGGAGAGTCATTGGAGGTTTTTCTGTTTTCTGTTGAAAACAGGTGAGCAATCAAAGTTTTAATTATTTTACTTTCTACAGCTATGAAATAAACACTTTCTTTGTTTTCTTTACCTCAAAAATGTACTTAACCTCTATTTTTCCAAGTTGTTATTTCACTTTATTCCGATACCAGTCAGAACCATTTTGTGGTGAAAATATCACATCTTAAACTATCTTAAACAATATATCCAATATATTTTGGCATTTTAATCTAAGTTCTAGGAAAAAGATGCAAACCTTTGAAACAATAAACATCGTGAAGGCTGGAAGGTTCTGGAAAGCCAGTCTGGTTGCTGAAGCGGTAGACGGTCTTGACGCCTGCCTGGGAGCCACCACAGCGCTCTCTAGGGTTTATGATGGGGTAGCGAACGCTGCCGTCAGACAGCCAGCCGGGACTACAATGGTCCAGTCCTTCACTCCATGCAGAGTATAACTGTGCTGTTGTAGCTAGCTCTGCTCCCGATGCCCTGCAATATGACTGTGCTTCATCAAATGATAAATGCTGCGGGACAGAGTCGTGGAATACCTCTCCTGAAAAAAACCCCAAAAGATTAATTTTACTTTGCGTTTAACATTTTCGATGCATCTTGAACCCTAGTGAAACATTTTCTGATATTATTGGCACATTGCAGATATAGCTCTATATACTAAGTGTTGGCTCTTAGAAACATATCACTCAAACACAATAATGATGATTATATTTTGAAATGTTCGAAGCCTGTATCTTGTCCAAGTGCTTCACACTTTTACAATGAACAATTTATGAAAATTATTATGAAAATGTTTAGATGAATAAAAGTAAATAAGTTGTTTTTTTTTCCTTTACCATCAGTTTGTTCTATATAACAGTAAACATCAAACAGATTTTCTGCATCCATTGTCCCATAGTTTCTCACTCCTGGTTGCCCATCCATGTCTCCATAGCAAGCTTCACGGGGCACCTGGATTGGATACCTGCATCATCAAAAGTAATCAATGCTCACTATTTTCATCAAGTTGGCAGATACAAATTCATGCCAAGAGGCCAAGCAAAGTAAACAATAAAACTTAGACATAATCACAGATATGTGAAACATTTAAAGCAGAGATTTGAGTATGTTGTGTAATTCAAACAAGCATTATTAAAATGACAGAAAGGTGACTAAAATACCTGACGGACTGGTCAGCCAGCCAGCCTGCGTCACACTGTTCATATCCATCATTATAAGCTGCCAACAGCTGGTCAGGAGTCGCAATCTGTGCACCGATGGCCTCACAAGCTCTCTGAGCCTGCTGGAAGGAGAAGGCATACCGGCCGAAAGCATCTCTGTAGTGGAACACAACACCTAAACACACAAACATGCACATATTCACATACTCAAAAATATATTTCAAAGTAGTAGCATAATTAATGTAGCTTTCGCTCTTGAAAAAAAAAACCTACATCTGTGGATTAGTTTATGTTGTTATTATCTTATATAAGTCCTAAATAATACTACAGTGGTGTGGTGGTTAGCACTGCAGCCTCACAGTAAGAAGGTTGCTGGTTTGAACCTCGGCTGGGGAGGGGTTCAATCAGTGGCCTTTCTGTGTGGAGTTTGCATATTCTCCCTTGAGTATGCGTGGGTTCTCTCCGGGTACTCCGACTTCCTCCCATCATCCAAAAACATGCATGTTAGGTTAATCGGTCACTCTTAATTCCCACTAGGAGTGAGTGTGAGCATGAATGGTTGTTTGTCTCTCTGTGTTGGCCCTGTGACAGACTGGTGACCTGTCCATGGTGTACCCTGCCTCTTGCCTGCTAATAGCCACCCACAACCCTGAATTGGATAAGGGGTACAGAAAATGGATTGATGATAGCTGTCCTTGAGGTTTTAGTCAAATGGAGAACACTGCACACTATTCATGACTATCTTGTTGATGCTTGTTCAGTATCCTTTTTGTAGTAGGTCCTCAAATGTGGGCAAACACTTTAAAAAAAATCCTCAAAAGTTATAGAGCTACCTCTGACATTGAGCTGAATGAGGTCACTAGCATCCTCTAGGCCCTGTTGCACCTCACAGCGATAGTGACCCGAGTCACTCTGGCGTAAATCTCCCAACCACAGAGATAGGTCATCGAGGGAGGAGGTGTAGTTGAGCAATGCAGCACGGTCTCTGTATGCTTCGTTGATTTTCACCCTTTGACCCCGCGCTACTAAGATCTGTGTCTCTACCCCACCAGACACCACCGTCCACTTTACCCGTGGTACCACAGGGGTGGAAGAGGTGGAGGTGGGAATGGAGGACAGAGACACCAAGCAGGGCAAGGAGATGGAGCTGCCCAGCGGGGCAAGAACTGGACCTGAGTGGGGGATGTTCACTTGGAGCTGTCGCACCTCCGCTGAAAAAAAAAAAAGGATACAGACTGTTAAAAGACAGAATAGGTTGTGATGTTTAATACAAAGAAGGATTTTGCTCTCAATAATAAAAAAAAGAGCTGTTTTCAGGTTGTACAGAGATTTCCTTTAGGTTTATTAATCATTTGGCCATATCTAGATGAATTATGAGTAGGAATAAATAAGAAAATTCTGACATAAATGTAGACATACCATATGAAGGTGGAGTCTGGGTGGGAAAAGCCAGAGTGAGATGACAAACTGCACAAAGAAGTAGGAGTATCTGGACATATCTGTTGAGATCAAACAGCAAATATGGGTAAATTGAATGAATTTTAAAACAAAAACTAATGGAAGAAAGGACAAAATTCACAGTTGCCAATTCCACCATACTGAAACTTTAAGATCCAGTGATGTTTGACGCTAAAAATTATGCATTATGTTGACCACCTAAAGCACACTCAAGCAATCTCACAAAATTGATTTACTATTATATTAAAGGTCAAAAGCTGCATATTTTCTGTTTTATCTCCTCCTCACCACATCATTCATTTGAGCCTTGCATAGATACAGACGTGAATAAAAGGACACTCAAGCTTTTAGTACAGTAACGCTCAGTATTAAGCTAGTTGCCATTTGGTCTTTTACAGTTTTATTTGCCAACGTTTCTGTGTACTCGTCACTGTTCAGAAATTCATCCGAACACAAATCTTGCTTCAATATAGGTAAAAAAACTATCTGTTGTACTATAGTGGATCCATTTCCCTTTTTATTATATTTCCCATTTATTATACACATTTATACACTTAAATGTCAACAATTCAATTCAAGTGGCACAATTTCATGTATAAACAAGGACGATGCCTTAATCTTTTTACCTTCATCCTTGACTCTGGCTTTGTTCATACATGATTATTACTAACATAAATTCTACACATTTTTTAATCTGGAGGGATGTACTTGCATCAGTCACACACAGAAGATTGCTCAGGCAGAAGTGATGATCCCGACATTCATCACTGCAAAGATCTGCCAATATCTCCATAATATTTGGCAGTTCTGTTTAATTCCCTAGCCATACTTTGGTGATTTAGGTCCTCCTGTATACAGCTTCTTCCCAGTGTGTTCTACCATTTTCTACAAAACGTTTCTTACAAGTTGGCATGCCCATGGTGTACCTTGCATCTCACCCAGTGACATGCTGTTACAGGTTCCAGCCCAGCAATGATCCTGAACAGGACGAAGCAGGTACAAACTGCAGTATATTGTATTTACTAATTAGATGCTTCAAGTATCTACTCTCTGAGAATAAAATGAGGTGTAAATATGTCTTCTCCCTATATGTCTATCTGAAACCTCATCATTAGAAGACCATAAGGTTGTATCAACACCTTCAGTCAGTTTCAACATAAGTAGCACTTTACATTTATTGCTATTCAACAGCATCAGATTTTTGTTTGGTGTACCTCATCTGAAAATAATCCTTATATTTTTGCATAACTATGTAGTTGTACCTTTTTGTAGAAGTCATAGGAAACAGACAAGATCGTACATTGGAATTATCTCTTAGCTCAACCATACAGTAGAAAAGACCAACTTCTCTGGTTTCCAAAGGGAAGCTGGTGGCACAGGGCCCTGACCACAAGTCATTCATCACCTCCGTGAGCTAATGACACAGTGGCTCAGCCCAGCGGAATCCTGCCAGCTCTCCATCACCAGCCTGGCCCTATTATTAACCCAGCATGCATGGCAGGATATGCACAGTGACCTCACACAACCTTAAACGATGAACGTTGTATCTGTGATTAAGCAGGGAAAGTTTCATTCATCATTTCAAAACATTGTTCCTTCTCCAAATTACTTTTAAAAGGTTGATCAGGTTAAAGTTACCTTAATGTTTTAAAGCTGTTGTTAATTTCTCTGAAAGGGAATAATTAGGAACCTACTACTTTGAATATTATCACTTTCGTAACGTCTGAGAGGTCTATTACAGAAATGAGTGGTCCAGGCACTGTGCCTATGTTCATCTTTCATGCAGTCTATGAGGCTAAAGCTAATTTATCTCCAAGACATCATTCACGTTACTCTTTGATTGATGGTTGATTTATAAGTATTTGTTTATTTATTTGTTTGTTATGCTTTTGCTAAATTTGAGTTTGAATCTGTGTTGATCTGGGAGCTGAAGGTCAATGTCACCAAAATCAAGTTTTAATCTCATGTTGCACATTTGCTAGCATAAACTAGTATTTCAGTACGCCAACAACTAAACTGAAAGAGCAGAAAGAAGGCAATAAAAGAAGTAACTTGGAGTGAGTATAAATGTTGCACCCATACATATGTCACAACACATATTTTTTTTTTTTACATTCTGTTAAAATATTGAACAAAACTGCAACAACAGCAATAAAAAGTACTTTAAGAATTGTCCTCTGCAAAGCGCTACCAGCATTAGAGCCTCTGGAGAGAGCCTGAAATTGAACAAGTCCTAATAAAATTGACCTTTTCTGCATCTGTTTATCAAACCCATCATATAAATAAAGACAGCACGAATGCAGCTCACAACTTGTGTCAAATTAAATGGCCTTTGTTATGGCTGTATAAGTGTTGTCTGTTATCTTGCCAGCTGGGTGGACACTACAGGGCTAGTATTACTATTAGTATGCTTGACAAGAAAACATCACACAAATAGTGAGCAGTGGCCAAGAGGACAGCTGCACACTGTGCTTTCACTTCATTCTGACTCCCTTACAAAAGGCTTCAGGGAAAATTAAAGGACAGACCACTGGCACACTAGCGTGCTTTTTTCTTTTTCTCTTTTCTTCCTCTTGCTCTTTTCATAGATGGAAAAGGAAGTTTTAAACCACCAAGGACCGTTCTGGAGTAGGCTTTGTACAAAAGAAACAACCGCATTAAGTCCCCGCACACTAATTCAAATGGTCTTAGTGTTGTGCTTAAATATCAGTTTGTGCATTCAGATCAGTGACAGAGGAGAGAATCGTTTCTGCTGGTTAGTTTGTGCCATCTTTAGATCACATTTACACTGAAGTCTTTGGCCTCGCTATCGCCAGGCGTCTTGCAATTCTTCTTGTTTTTAATGACAGTAACAATAAAGACAAGTCAAGCTGAAATCAATGCCACCCCCCTGCATTCAGAGTTGTACAAAGTGCAACCAATGCATTATCCAGTCTCCTCCTGCAGACACAGATCAGCTGCAGACTAACATCTTGAGGGCATGAAAACTTGAACAAATCAGGATTAAATCAACATGGACAACATAACATTTGAAAGCCTTATTATGTAATAAAGATACATTTTAAAAGTCTCCTAAATCCTTTTTCAATGCTGCAATGACAGTAGAATGTTGCCACTGCATCTCATGGGTTGCCTCTGCAGTGCTCTGCATCAGTGTCAAACCTCTTCTCCACAATCAAGGCAGAAAATGACTGCTGATCCCAGTTTAGCTGGGTGAAACATGTCTATTTGACTGATGGGCTGTGAGCTCCGAGGAATGCTGAGCAGCAACTGGCCTTCTAACTGGCCTTGATCATTTTTGCCATGCCTTTCCTCAAGAAACTCCCAATAGATTCGTTACTCATCATGACTGACACAAATATTCTAAAATAAACTAAATCTAGAAAATAGAGCTTTCTAACCTGTATTTATGTTGTGAAACATTGTCATTTTAATTTTACGACATAATTCAACCCATGTGTTTTTCCATAGTTAAAGGTACCATATGTAAGATTCTGGCTGAAACTGGTACTGCAATCATGTGAAGCCGTTGCCTAAGAAATTGCTAAAAATGGCCAAAATAGGTCAATAAAAATATACACAGAAGTTCTGGATACTTTAGAACCCT
>JAPMNP010378520.1:0-12062 GCA_029874935.1 Atherina boyeri | reverse complement strand
TATCTTAAAAAAAATATTTCAGTGACTGCAAAGGTCCGGCATAAAAACTGTCTTGCAAAACAAAGAATTACATCTCTTAATTTGGGCTTCATCAAAGGGAATGCTAAAGCTTTACCTCTCCTAAGCTTGGCTCCTTGTTTAAGTTCCACTGAAGGCAGGTCTGTGCGATAAGAAAAGCATCTGGCTGTTCATTCTCCACCATTAACAAGGCAGGAGAAGAGGGGTTTAATGTAAGCAAGGTGCAAGTACAAATAGCCAAACCACAGTGAGTGTGTGGGGTCAGACTGTGCTTTCACAAGTTATTCAGTTCCATTAGAGTCTGGTCCAGCATCTGGTGCATATCGAGGTTTTCTTCTTTAGCTTGGGACAGTTTCTCTGTTAGAACATCAAAACGAAGACATTTTAATCTCACACAAGCGAGCACAAGTGAGTCAGTTGGTTAGATTGCATTAATAAATCAAGCTGACTACATCATTCAGGTCAGCTGTTGAATATTTAACTCGGCCAATGCAGCTCTGACATAAGAGAAACACAATTATGATATTCAAGCAACCATGCAAGTCTACAGCAAAGCTATAGCAGATACGGAAACACGACAATGATCTATAGAAAAAAAAAGTTATAGTTTACGGCAACAATGTTCATGTTATAGATTTAATGCTAGAAAAAGTATTAGGATGATCCCTGGTTTGAACAATACATCCAAACAACATCAACACATATTTCAAGCAGTGCAAGCATCATAAATGGACAATGCAAATGGAAGAATTGAGGATCTTGTGCTAGGTAAGACTACCATACACACATTAAGAATAAAATTGTGACAACACACAAAGCATTTAATAAATTAATCCTCATTTAAGGCCAAACGTAGTTCATTAGTGAGAAGGTGGTTTTTCTCAAGTTGCCGAAGGTGACGATCTTTGCAGTCAGGAAGCAAATTGAAACAGAAAAAAGGACAAGAAATCAGAAGAAAAGGGAAAAGAGGATATGGAATATCTTCTGAGACCTCCCTTCTTGAGATTAGATAATTTATACTTATTTCCAATAAAAAAATAACACAAAAAATCTATTCAGATCATAAATAATGATCCTATGTTCTTGGTTTCAGGGAATTTTGGCACCTACTTGAGGCTTTAGTCTAGTAAACCTTTGCAGTAAAGTAAAAAGTAAAAAAATGTAGGACAAAAGATGAGTTGATTTCACTCAGAATGAATCATAGCATAAATCTCATTTAAAAATACAATTCAAGAGTGAGGAAAAATGGAAAATAGTTTAATTTTGTCCTTGTTGCTTCTATGTAGTTATTCAGTTGTAATACCTCAACTGATGTCAACAATATTTTGTCCATTTCATTCATTTTCCTTTGTCTGACTTTAAGGTTGTGATTTTAATGAAAGAGACTCAGAATGTGTCATTGAGTATTTATTCATATATAAGGCAAAAAACTAATGTGTCATACAAAGTCCATTTGTCATGATCACAGATATATCAGCCTCATCTAATTTTTCCAGCACCAGATGCAGCTCCACAATGACAACATGCTGCTCTGCATTCCACCCATTCCACTTTACCACAATCTTCCTGATAAGCCAAGCACTAATGCTCACCAACTCTCACATCCTTCCAGTCAGATACCTCTCTTGCATTCATGAATGCTGAAAATGCATGTCACAAATACTCAATGGCTCAGCTTTCAGTCATTTATAATTGTTATAGGTACTGACACTCATTGAACTACTGAGATATTCCCAACAGCTCGACTTCATAGAACAATATTTGAATAAAATGAAAGAGGACATCAATCAAAGTCCATAAAACTGCATCGTGGAAAAAGTGAGATAAGAGCTAATGGCTTGATGAGATGAAGAAAATAAATAACATGACTTAAAATAAGAGCCTCTTGGGTTCCCTGGAGCAACTTCAAGTTTAAAAGACAGTAAAAAGAAAAGAAATAAGGACAGTGTAAAGGGATAGCTTACATAGAAGGAAGGATGTTTATTCTTTATACAACGCAGAAAGATTCTAGGATTCTGTACAAAGGATGGGATGTGAGTGACTTGAAAACATGAGGAGGAAAAAAAAGCAAAGACAGAGAGGGGAGGGAAAATGGAGAGAACGCTGTAGAGAGCAGACAGATGTTGCTCAGCCGGCAGGAGGCGTCTTTGATGAGGTGTAAACAATTTATCTGTGTGGAAGAAGAAGTATAGTGAACCAGGGGGAGTCCGTGTGGGACCTATGGAAATATGAGATGTGCACCACAACACACTAGAAACCACAGGAGTCAAGCCAACACACACCACCGATGCACAATGAGCTGCGCATCCTAAACACACTTGAAAACACAAACTGGAAGTTCGGGCAACTCCTCCAGTTCAGGGGTGGACTGACAAGCAGATGTGGTTCTCCTCCTTTACCTCCCACAGGATGACCAAATGTGGAAGGGAATTAAGTAAAACTGGGGGAATCGACCACTGTGATTCTAAACTATAGCACAACAACTAACCTTCAGCTGATGTACACAAAGAATGAAGGGGGATCTTATACATGTGGCCTCTCTTCCGGACAGAAATACCCATATTTAGTAGTAAACTAAAGATGTAGGGTAACATTAAACCTGGAGTTACAGTGAGTGAATTAGATCCACTGAAATGCCTCTTCATCACAGTCCTTGACATTTTAATAAAGAACTCACATGCTTTCATTACGGTGTCAAATATCAGGTAAAATTTGTTTTAAAAAGGAGATTTAAAAAAAAAAAAAAAAGCATCCATGAAAATGTCCCAAAAGGGGCAATAATTACTTTTGACAAAGTGAAACCCATGCATCTTCATGTCCATGCACATTACTTGAGTTTTCTCAAATGATACAGATATGCCAAGTGTCCGCATTAACACACAAATGTCAGTGTCAAATTACTGCAAGGCAACTTAAATTACACAGACATCAAACTTTGTAAAAATGAAAAGATAAAAACAGATCAATTGGGCACAATAATTTGTAATGAACACGAGGGGAGGTGAGACAGTTGGGATAATGGGGAAGGATGATGCAGGGGAGAGGAAGATGCCGACAAAAACAAGAAGGTGCAGGAAGATGAAAGTTACATGGAAGTCATGTCGTTGAGGGCGTGGTCCAGCTCCTCGCTGATGGCCTTGTACTTCAGTTTCTGGGCATACAACTCATCTATTGGTGGGCCAGGGGTGAAGGGAGGGGGTTTGGGAGGGGGTTTGGGAGGTGCATCAGAAGAGAGCAAAGATGGTGGTGCACATGACAAGGAGGTGAAAGGTGAAGCATCCAAACCATTGGCATGACAAGAAAAAGAAAACAGTAAAAGTTGAAAACAAGCTAGAATGAGGGATACTAACTTACACCAGGAATGATAATGATAAAATGTAAGTGCAACAAATTTCTGGAGGAAATTCCTCAACATGAGCAAGAACTAGACTGCTTTTCACTACCATATTGGTCGCAACCCTCATCTCTCACTATGGCAGCTTGAACTATGAGACAATCCATGAGCCTGCTTTCTATAAACATCAAAAGCATTCTTTCCAAGAATGAAAAAAGCTACTTTTTAACAGAAAAAAGTAGAGTTTCCACAAAATAAGTGTTATCCTGTCTGAAAAAGATACCTAATGGAATTAAGAGGGAAGTGTAATATAGTTCAGGAGGAAAGCAGACAATGTGCTAAAGAGCTTTTTGAAAAAAAAAAAAAAAAATCAAAACTTACCCAAATACATTCACTGGTACAATATTTGAGAACAAGTAGAGGAAAAAAACAAAACCTACCCTCCAAGTCATCAATGGTCTTCTCAAGCTTGGCTACTGATCTCTCAGCGAACTCAGCACGAGTCTCAGCCTGCATTACAAAGACATCCAAGTCCAACACTCAAACTGCTGAACTTTTTTTAATCATCCTCCAATTCAAAATGTGCCTTAAGAAACTGTACCTCCTTCAGCTTGTCAGTGAGGACCTTGATCTCCTCCTCATACTTGTCTTCCTTCAGTGAGTACTGTGGAACAAAAATAAAGAGTCAGAAATGTCAGCCAGACATGAAAATCCTGGTTCATTCACAATGGTGGTTGATGGATTTCACTATTTATAAAGACGGTTTAATGGATGTGGAGAGATTCCACTTCCTGGGCTCTTTTGTTTCTCCTCCATCAAGTTTACTTGGAAGATTTGGGGGCTTTAACAGCATGCACTGCCTCGGAAAGTCCCACTCACCTTCTCAGCCTGGGCCTCCAGTGACTTCAGGTTGTTGGTCACAGTTTTCAACTCTTCCTCAAGCTCAGAGCATTTGCTGGCGTTTTGGAAATGGGGATAAGGTTGCCAAGGATGCAAGGACGGAAAGGAAGGAGGAGGAGGAGGAGGAGGAAGAAGAGAGGGGGGGTGGGCAAAGGTGGAAAGAATCAGAAGTAGACATGAAAGGGGTTGACCGAAGGAGAGAAAGACGGAGAGAGGAAACAATATAAATAAGTACTACAGGGATTAAACAAGGGGGGCAACCTAAACACTAAAAACTAGTGGCTTAACAGAGCAGGAATGTGAGAATAATATGCAAATCTGTTAAAATCATATCAATAATTTGGGCAATGCTATTTCAGTGTTCAAATATCATGCTTTCCTTAGGATAAGGTGTTATTCTTGCACAGCTCCCTGCTAGGTTAGGTATGAAAAAGAAATCTAATGTACTCAGAATAAAAAGAAAAGGGCTAAGCACAGCAGGCAAAGCAAACGCAGCAGGGTCGACAGTGAAAAGAGCCACTCAGAAATACATGTGTGTTAATTTTGGGTTGTAGTACCTGGTTGACTAAGGAGTTTAGTGATTTCAGGCTTTGCTCCAAAACGCTTAGTTCCTCCTCCATTCTTCGTGCACGCCTGTTAGTGCGTATGGTGCACATGTGCAAGCCAAAACCATTCAAACCACGGTGGGCATGCAAATAATCACCACAGACAGTAAGAACACAGTGCACACTATCCTAATGGAAACAAGTCTCAAAAGTTGAGTTATTAGTGCTCAAAGCTTTCAAATATGTTTACTTGTCAGCATCCATGCAAGTGCAAGAGCAGATTTAGTGTGCACAAAGGTGAAACATCTTACCCTTCTGATAGCTCAGCGCGCTCCTCTGTACGCTCCAGGTCACTCTCAATGATGACCAGTTTACGAGCAACCTTAGGGTGGAGCACAACAAAGAGTTACACCACAAGTACTTAGTCCAGATAACGTGTTTATCAATGTACTGTATTAGTCAACCATTACAAGTTCTGTGCTGGAGTATAAGGAATTATTTATAACTGCACTTATAAAAGTAAAAGTTAGCATCTAGCCTCCATTCAGAGTTGACAAACATTAATAGATTCCCAGATTTGCCAACAACTACCTGGGAATACAGAATTTGGAGTAAAAAATGTTAAGTATTACTATAATAAGACATTTATGAAAACATTAACAAGTGCTAAAGAATAATAGCATCTGTATGACAGAGTCTGTGACACAGGTATTGATCGCTGTCAATAAGCGTCCATGTTTTATCTTCTGCCTGGGTCTGAAAAACCTGCCTCCTCATATTTGCGGTCAGCCTCCTCAGCAATGTGTTTGGCCTCTTTCAGCTGGATCTCCTGCAGCTCCATCTTCTCCTCATCCTTCATGGCCCTGTTCTCAATGACCTTCATGCCTCTGTGGAAGGAAACAAACAGATTGGGCACGTTAGGGATCAGAAATGGAGACCCAGCCGACTTCCTATGGTCTCTCTGAGGACACATATGTTTGGTGGATAGTAGCCATGACTTGGATCTTCGCTTCACTGAAAGACCGACATTTAATAGTCTTATATATTACATCTCAGCTGCTTTCAGAAGAAAGAGCCAGACTGAAGTGGTAGAAACCAGAGTTCAGAGCCTGTGCTGCCAAAGAAGCAAAAACCCACCTCTCGCTCTCATCAGCAGCCTTCTCAGCCTCCTCCAGCTTTGTCAAGGCGGTTGCCAGACGCTCCTGAGCACGATCCAACTCTTCCTCAACCAGCTGGATACGTCTGTTAAGAGAAGCGACGTCTCCCTCAGCCTAAGGACAGATGAGCAGCAGAAGAGATTTTCATCTTCAACACAGGATCCAGAAATGACACAATTTCGAAAATAAATCAGTCCAAAGAAAGAAGGTGGTAAATTTATTCATTTATCTACTGGATTTAGGGCCTTTGGGGTGTTCTTAAGTGTTTCTGTGTGCCACCTGTTGGGAGAAGCCCTCCCAGCAGGCTTCCCTGTGCTCCTAACACAGACTATGCATAATGATTATTGCAACTAACAATACTGCAACTAATTACGGCCCCCCTGAGAGAGCATTAACAAGGCTCAAGTCAAAGCGCTTGACACGGTTACAGAAACCCCCTGTGTAGTTAAAAAATATCTGCGGCTTTTAACACCTTGACTCGTGTTAAATGATCACATATCTTTGGGGGGAAACTAATATAAACTGTAAAATAAAAACAGAACAGACTGCTTCTCAGACGTGGTGTGACTTCTGCTTTCTGATGTGCTCAGCAGGTATGAGACTGCCTTAAAGGCCTTTTCTCCTGCAGCTCACGAAAAAAAACGAAACAATCTGCAGGACCAAAGTGCACTCAAAGTTAGGGGGACAAAATAGCAGTAAAGAAAACCATCGGAGCGGAACTCTGATTGCAAAGCCTGTGCAAAAAACAAGTCATTCCCCGTCTTGGTAAGCCGCTCTGTTAAATCTTTGTAGCTGAGAAAAGCTACTGTCCTTATATGGACAAGTCAAAGAGCGTGAGCTGACAGCACAGGCTGGCAGTTAAAATGTTGCCACAGTTTAGCAGTGACTTCCTGTTACCTAGAAGAAGAAGAAAAAAATTCAAATATTCGGCCTTGCGTAGCAATGCTTGCAAAAAAATGAAAAGAGCAGGTTGACTGGAAGTTTTTAAAAGGAAACGCACAAGTAGCAAAGTACGGAGATGAGGCCACACGTTGATACAATACATCATGTTGCCTTACGTTTCCAATTAAACACGTTTAGCCAGGAGCAGCTGGCTATTAAAACCCCCATCTGAGACTTATAGCGGCACAGCTTGGAGCCAAGAGAAGCTCAGCCTCCTGCACTGCGGTGCGTCAAGAGAAATCCCCGCTATCTTTCTAACAATTCAATCTGTCGCTCAACATGATGAAACTGGGCGCAAACAGAATCACACCAATAAACTAAAGGGGTTTCACATTTGTTTTGCGCTTGATGCGCAGGTATTATGTGACTGTTGACATGCTTACATGTTCCCTGGATTTCCTCTGCTCAAGTAACTCCGTCTGTAATCTCTCGGCTCTGTCTTCAGCACCGTCAACCTGCTCTTGCAAGGATTTGATCTTTCGTTTGACTACATCCAGCGGTGCAACTCCGGCCATTGTTCACTACTATTTTTAAAAAAGGGACTATACTATGTTCTGCAGCTAATTTCCGAGAAATTGACAAGAAACGGGATGACGTCCTTGGTGGTGCTGAAAGCTGCGTGAAGTCAGATTTGACGATGCGCAAGCTTACTGGAGACGCGCTGTGCTTTGCCTGATTTTATCCAGGAAGTGGGCTACTGCTGATTTAAATATTTAGTCTTAAAAAACTGTTCTGCATGGAGTAACAACGGGTGTATGAATATTTAAGTAGACTGCAGTAAACATAAAAATAAAATTATTCGAGATTGAATTAATATAAAATGATGCTTTAATGAGAAAAAGCACTCTGTGATTACCAAGCATTGTAGTGAGAATGCTTCTGGGAAACTAATGGAGCTACAACGCCCTCTGCTGGTCGGTTGTGTGCAGTACATACGTGGCAGCGAAATATTTTAAGTCTGCACTCAATCCAGTAATTACAGGCTGCTTTTGAAACTTTTCAAATATCAAAGAGCAACCATCCAAAAATGTAAAAGAGCCATAAAACGTGGAAGAGCCTGTCTTCAAACGCTCCTATTAGCAAATTTCCAAGTGAAAAAAAGAAGATGAGACTAAGTAGCCTACGCATTTATTGGAAATAAAATCCAACCTGAAGCGCAAGATGCTAAAACTCACTAGACTGGCAGACCTTGCTCTAACTCGCTCTTTGGAATCCAATTAAAGGATTATTACAACGGTGTTTCCCCCCCTCAGAGCCTCGCTGCAGCCGGGTTAACTTTTAAGAGTAAACAGAGTAAATATCCCTGTCTGCTGTGCTTGAACTTGGCAGTCACCATATTTCTGTCATTAACGGGACTTTTTGTCGTGAGAACATATGTTTCTGAGGAATCAAAGCTATTTTGTCTCCACCAGGTCGCGCCCTGTGAAGGCCAAAATGAAAATTCCTTACATAGTTTTTCCTGTCAAATATTTATCAATATAGGCTATATATTTAAATATATAAAACAAAAAACAAACAAAAAAGGGTGTGAGTAACTAATTAGTGTCAAACAAACTAAATTCAGTTTTTTTTTTTTTTGTAGGTTATGTTCGTTGCCCGGGACATTTTGACGGGAAACTGTTTTTCTCTGTGGTAAGCAAAGAGCGCAGCCCGCTTAGAGCTCTATCTTGACCATATAAAGCAGTGGGCTATATTTATCCAGGCGCTGGCTCTATGAGCTTTTGGGAAGTCTGCAAATTACACTAGTCTATACTCATCTCTGAATAAGAGCTTTAAGACTGGGCAGATCTAGTAGATCTAAAACAAGAAATGGTGTTTTACGTTTTTTGTAAGATAAAAACATGTAATTAAAAAAAAGAGAAAGAACTTATTTTTTTATTGTTAGCCTGCAAATGTGACCTTCTTTGGACTGACTTGTAAGTGACTGTGCGTGTGATTCTTGATTAAAATATGAAACGACAATTCAAAATCACAAAGCAGATCATTTTGGAGTTGAAGTCTATTTAAAAGCATGGGCAAAGTTGACAAACGTAGACATCTGCAAAGCAAATGGCTATTTTTGGAGAGAGAAAAGACTGAGGAAGATTGAATTACAGGGAAGCCAGTCTGCTTCTCTGTGGTGTTGAACTGTCGTTTCCCTTATAGATGAGAGAATAAAGATGTGAAGTAGCTTGATGGAAAAATGGTGCCACTGTGATTCCCTTCCGTACTTACATCGGCGGCTTTCTTCTCAGCCAGCTCAAGTTTCTCCTGGGCATCTTTAAGAGCCTCAGAGTACTTGTCCAGCTCATCCTCAGTTCCTTTCAGCTTCTTCTGCAGAGTCACCAAATCGTCCTCAAGCTGATTTTTTTTTAGTGCAGGAAAGTATCAGCGGTGATGGGGCGCAGAAACGGAGTGGCGTGAGCGCGCAGAGGCGCAAGCGCGTGTACGGAGAGAGACAGGGGACAGAGGACAGGACAGAACAGGACAGGACAGGGAGAAAAAGAAAGATAAGTTAGGGAAGCTCATGCCCTTTAAATTCAGATACCTTGGTGGCAGTTTCCTCAGCAGTCAGCAGCTTTTCCTCAGCAGTTTGGAACTCCTCAAACACTTTATCTCTTTCGTCTTCTGTAACACGCAATTTCTTTTCCATCTCTCTTATTTCTTCCTCTAACTACATATGCATGCAAAGAAAGTTTAAAGTTAAACATAATTTGAAAAATACATATATCTTTCCTATATTATTAAACAAAGTTTCTCTTACAGTTAAATTGTATTAACATGATTTTCTAGGTTACATTCACCACATCACCTAAAATAGCTGAGATGATGATTTATACCATTCTTCAAAAATAAATAGGCCTACTTGAAATGAAATATTATAATAGAAGTGATTTTCTTTTTTTCAATAAATCCTTTACTGGGATTATCCATGAAAATATTTAGTCCGTATTTGAGAGGCGATCCTTAAATATATTCCTGCTTTTACACGGATCTTTAGGGGTTTCCATCAAAGGGGGGAAAAAACAGAAAAACAGCCGACCTGTTTGCTTCTGTCCTCTGCTGCTTTCTTGTCTGACTCAGCCTGCTCAGCTCTGTCCAAGGCATTTTCCTTGTCGAGCTTGAGCATCTGCATCTTCTTCTTGATGGCATCCATGGCTGCTTTTTGCTGTTAAACGTCCAAAAGGAGAGAGTGGGAGTGGGGCTGGGGCGTCTGTGCCTTACAGAGAGCTGAGCTGGAGTGCGGGCTCTGCCTGACTCTGCCCTGTCAAATATGTACTTTCAAGGGGGGTGACTGGATTCCTTTGGACATCCAATACTCTTTGGAGGAGGCGTGTGTGCATGTGGGTGCTCCTGCGTTTTTTTTAAGGAACTGCTCACCGATTTGTACTTCCCAGACATTTGACTTTTGATACGCCTTTATATGGGGAGTGACTAGTAGCCTAGGCCAACTCCCACGGAAAGGATTCATAATGATAATGTAACAGACGAAATTGAATGTATCCTCCAGAGAAGATGCAAGTGAAGGCAATTCTTACTTAATGAAGGCATTTGACAACACTTTTTGTATCTTGTCACTTTGTTAGGAAATCATTTGTTCACTTTTACTTATTTTTTATTTTTATTTTTTTACAGGGGATTTCTCACTGAAATTCATATCCTTGGACAGATGTCAGCAGGATCACTACCAGCTGAACTAACAGTTTGATCAAGCTTTAATACCCTGTTTTTTTTTCTTATTTGGGCATCTATTCGTCTCAAAGTGTGTTTGGTGGAATGTGTATGTTCCTTAGGGATAAGTTCAAGGCAAGAGAGTTAAATGAGAAAAGACGCTTTCTAGTCAAGCAAGTCCTAGGGGGGCTCCACACAGCAAAGTGTTTACCTGATAATATAGCAGTTATCCTAAACACTAACTGTTGATGTGTCATTTGACTTAGCATCCTGACAGCACAGGTTTTTAATTCCAGTTACAGCAGCTGGGTGTCTGATTGGAAAATCTAACTGCTTTACAAACTATGTAAAAAGGGTGTTTCAGTTTTTCTTTTATCTAAGACAGAAGACAGTGTCTCTAATAAATCTTTAAAGATAAGAACATGTGAAAGATTTTCTTTATATTTTTCTTTATATTCTTTATATTCCTTTATATCCAGTTTATGAACTTTATAGATTGAATACATGGAGGTCAATAGTTTTTTATGGAATAACCCCACTTCTTTGACCTTATGAAATGTTAAAACAACGTGACTGAGGACACCCCGAGTGTCTTAAAGTCTACAGAAAGATTCTCAAGGATATTTTTAGTATTGCCTTCTCTTTCATGCACCTGCCTTAGTCCGTTATATAGATCCCACACACTGTGCCAAGAGTCCAAGGGGTAATGGCATTAGATACGTCTCTTAAAATAATCATCGTCTTCCTTAGGTTCAGGTCCGTTTCATGGATTATTGTTGCTACGCCTGGCAGACGTACTCATAGGGTGAAATGGTCACCCATTCTTCAGACACTGTACTCATGAAGAAGTAGAATATGACAGTGCCAGAAACTGATTAGATTTGGGATGATGTGAACATCATTTTAGTGTCTGCGTTGGTATATGTCTTATGTTAGGATTTGACTGATCTAATACACACGGCAATACAATAAAAAAAATTAGATTATCTAGCGCCAATCAGTGTTAGAATTGACTCCCATGTGCGCAAGTGTGATTTGCAATGAAAGACAATGGTCATACGCTTTATATGTCTCTGATCAATCTGTAAAGTGAAAAAGAATCACATCTTTTGTAAAGTCATTGTTCCTCTTTCTCAGTGTGCATAACGGACAATTTAATCTCTACACATGTATTATATACATGGATCAATTTTCTCTTTTTTTTACAGACTTAAATCTTTTTTCTTTATCATGATGCACAGGGGGCCGACCACACCGGGTGCAATGACTGGCTAGCCAGCGGGGGTGCTGTAACGTGGAGGGCTCTGGTCTGGGTGACTGGTGGGCCCCACCCCTTGGTGTGGGGCCTTCTATCTGCCATGGCCGGATTGGCCCTCTGCGGCGTTGCTCCCGGTGGTCAGGGGCCGGGGATCTCTCTGGGTGTGGTCGGGCCCCACATGTCTCTCACCAATGTGTCGGTGCCCAGCCATGTCTCTCTAGTGTCAGCTAGTATGAGTGGGGTTGAGCATGTGTGTG
>JAPMNP010378158.1:0-12298 GCA_029874935.1 Atherina boyeri | reverse complement strand
GATCACTTCTCCAGAGGACTGTACTGGCCAGCACTTCATGTCAAACATGTCCCCTGCTATAACAATTATCTCAGTCTAATGCTGGATGAAGATGTGTTACATATTTTCTGTTCTGTTGCAACTGCTGAGATGTAAACTGATGCTCCTCTGCAGAATGATGTAAGAGCAAAAATATGTCACTCAACATGTCAACAACATAATGTCTCATTGCTTTTTTAATTTTTTCTACAAATTAATTTCCTGTAAAACATTTGAAACCGGTAATGTTTCATCACCATAGAGATCCCAATATGTGTGTTTGTCTAATGGTGATGAAAAATGGACGGTTTAAAAAGTTTTATGAATTGTGTTCCCTGTATAAAAGGTTTGACTACTATGCAACTTTACCTCAAATACATTATGTAAACTAAGATCCTGAGGTTTATTTTCATTTACCCCAGAAAATCACATACGATCAAATGCCCATTGACCTTTCTTTCATTATTCTGCTTTTAAAAAATATATTCTGGCCTTTTCGCACAAGTTGAAACAATTTTCTAAAGTCCTAATAACATGTCTGTTGTTTTGGTTACAATAGGACAGGTAAACAGAAAAACAGAACCCTTTTCAACATTATCTGTTCATAGCAGCCAGCTTGAAGGGTAGCGTAAGAAGCTCAATTCAGCTCCACATTTGTCTTCTGCAGAATATGCTTCTTACAAGATCAATCATATAGTTTTCCGCGACACAAATCGCACTCAATAACCACTCGATAAAGCGTCACTGTTGGCCCATTTATCTGTGATTTTAGTTTTTTAACAGTAATGTTAAGCACTGTTGCTTATATGGGTAACATTTCACCAATGTTTGCAGAAAAGAATTTCCTTTTCAGGATCTTGAGTAAGGTTTATCAACCTTGACTTACATAAAATCTTTCATTTCATTCTTGATATGATAAAGCATTAGACAAAGTAGCGGTAGTGCATTATTGGCGGATTTCTTGATATGACTGGCGATTAAAATTTGCAGTTATTAGCAACGCAGAAGAATTCAGATTCTCCACTCTGAAGAACAAATGCAGGAAAATGTGATATTTGTATTCCAAGAAGAAGATAGAGAGACTGATAATCTACTTTGAGCTCATTCACTGACATTACTTTTGTATACAAATTGGCTTACTGCATGACTTGTTTTCAGACCAAAGCAGCCCCTAACAGTACCCTAGTGACAGTATTGTGTTACTGTATGTGAAGGTTTTGCATTGGTATTCACTTCAGACACTCAAAAATAATTTCTCAAACAAAAAAACCCTCATATTTGTCATAATATCTCCTTTTTAATCTGCTAGAAAGATCGACATGAGCGATGATCCGATGGTAAGAATTTACAGATTCTCTGCATCATTAAAGAAATGTCTTTGAACCACATATACTTACGTTCTTTGTGACGTGTGCTTTCATTATGATGTGTATGAGGATGGTCATTTTAAATTAGAGTCATAAGGCTTCAATTAAGTCTGCAGCTTTGTCTGCAAATATAGACTGCAAAATAGTTCCCAAAATAAACACAATTTACTCTACTCTGAAAACAGGAACTATTAACTACAGGATCTTCATGTTCAAGGAAATCATTTAATAAGAAATTAATATCTTAATAGGGGAGGGATGGGACAAAAGAGAGTAGTGCAACAACAATTGTGCTCATTTAAAAAAGTATGGAACCCCACCAGCCGGGGAATTTTAAGTTTAAAATTTAATTGTAAATCTTCCCACAGGGGTTAAATGTGCTTAACACTTTAAAAGATGTGATAAAAGCTGAAACTTTTATTTCATATTGAGTCCATCATTGTGATTGTTGCATGAACAAAATGCCACCAGGCCCACATTAAATCTACTGATGACTTTTGTTTTTGGTCATTTTCTCTTACCTTTCATCTTCGTGTTCTTGACACCTCCTTATCATTTTTCTGGATGTTCACTTCAAGTACACATGTAAAACCAAAATCTGCTCCTTTATCTCTGAGTGTTCACATACCTTTGCGTTTACTTTCTTCTCTGTGCTGCTGTGTTATTCGAACACGGCAAAATATAATCTACCATCAGAGGCAGATGGTCTGGCATATGTTCCTCTACTTGGCTGCCTCTTTGGACCCAGCAAACTCATGCAGACACACCATGCCCACAGAAACACAATATTACTTGCTTTGGTGTTCCTTAGCATCCCTATAAGCCCATATTTAGAGTGATAGTGATGTTGTGAGGATAAGCACAGCGGTTGGTGGCAATACAGATGGGGCCCCTCTAATGAATGTGCTTGGTGGAGCCAGTGAATCTAGTCCTGTGTGCAATGGTTACATTGCAGCTCCACTTATTGACTTGGCCTCAGTTAAGGTCCCACTAAGATAAGTGCCAGGTGATGATGTGAGGGCTCCACAGGTGACATAGTTAGTTCTGATCTCTGTAGCTCCCAGCAAAGCATGCTCCCTGTTCATTTCTTTATAGTCCATAGGGGGCTGGGAGCCAAGAGGTGACAAACAGCAGCAGTGACGAGGGGGCAAAGGCGCAAATAACTGATGGAAAAAGGAAGCGATCCAGAGGGGAGAATTGGGAAGAGATTTTTTTTTTGTGAAAAGTTTGCACTAAAAGTTTCTGTACATCCCCGTTCTAAAGTGAAGAAGGGGGGAAAGCAGTGACAGCTACAGCAGTCCCATCTGCAGATGTGTTGAGATGAGTGGTAGAATAGAGAAAGAAAGAATGCAGAAAGCATTACGTTCCCCAGAAGACCGTGTCCCCCCAAAGTAAGCCACCTGGGCTGCAGGGAAAGAAGAAAAAGAGAGAAGAAAACGTTAGCCAACATGGCTAAAAGACAACTGATTCACATGGGGAGTCAAGTCATGCAAGACAGCGGGTGCAGAGAGGGGACACGGTCAAAGGAATGCTAGCACCTCTAAGCCTTTAGTCAAAACCAGTGTAATTAAAGAAGCTTAACACATCTCTTTCTCTGGCAGCACTTCCTTTGTTCTCCCGATCTTGGTAATCCAGCTAAGTCTCTGTCAGTACCACTCACCCACACAGGCTGACCCATCATCATTGGGCTCAAAGCCCTGGTTGCATCTCCTCTTGGCGCGGCACTTATAGCTGCCATAAGTGTTGGTGCAGACAGGGCGGTCAGAGGGGCACACAGAGGGGAACTGAGTACATTCATCCTTATCTGAAGATTGGGGAGGTGAGGAGGGTAAAGACACTTAAGGAGTTTTGAACAAGGAGACAAGCACGGTTTTCAAAAGGTGGGTGAGATATTTCCATTTACCTGTGCAACGGCCATTTTCATTCAGAGCAAAGCCGTGACCACACTGTAACAGACAGTCGATGTGAAGTAACAATCATTAAAATCTCTTAAGACAATCCCAATGAATATCAGAATATTTTAATATCTGTGCCCTTTTTTCTGCTAACAAAGTTAATGAACAACAATAGAGTGTCTTTAGATCCTGTTACTACGTTTGAAACAACAGAGCACTGGTTCAGCTGTTTGTGCACCAATTCAAACTGGTTTCGATCAAAATGCTCTAAACTTTTTAAACAAACAAAAACCACACCAATGCTTTGTTGTTGTTTCTAGGGCCAAGCTAGTTCAACAGAATTCCATTATCTTTTGGATGATCAAAGTTTACATTGTTGACAACTTATGTACCTCTATTTCCACAGTGGGAGTGACTTCATCTTCGTCTCTTGGATAATGGATCTCCAGCACTGAGTTGGTCTCTGAAGGCTCCAGGGGTCGGGCTATTGAGCGGCTGTCTGGCCAATAGACCTCCACATTGGTGGCCACATCCTTACCTGTTCAGGTATGGATAATTGGGGATGAACACACAAAGGAGCGTTCATATAAGTCCAACTGATCGCAGAGGGTTCATACTGTACAAAACAGGACACATTGTTAGTATGTGAAAAGATTGTGAATCTTCCTCCCTCATCTCTTTTTTTTTTCACTGACTCTGTTCAGACGGAGTGGCACTCTTCTCTCTCCATTAACTGTTTTAATCAGGCACAGAGAAAGCTCGTCTCCCAAGGCCCTCTGTGGCCCTTAATTAAAGTGGCATTTCTTATGTAAACAGATCTTCAGTTACCCTGCCAGACAGGTGCGCTGCCAGAGAGCCAAAGAATATTTCACCTGCTCTGCACCCACATGACACCCTCTCATTTAGTGGTGGTGAGTGTTTCTCAAATGTCCACCACTGCTTTAAAGTCTGGAGGTCTGTTCCGTAGCTACAACAGGGTGGGAAATGTGTTGTTTGAGCGTGTTATTTCGGGCTTCTAAAGTAGATATGCGATTGTTTGATTCTAATAGAGAACAGGTTCAGTGAGCACCAGCAGGCCAGCTGACTGTCCTTAGGCAGGTGAAAGGAAACATGGATCTGGTCACTCACAATTCTGTTGGCTTCTTGCTGCAACACCTGTCCTTCTGTCTCCTAGCTTTGTCCTCTTTTCTCCCTTCCACTGACAATTTTCGTTCCTGCGGTGTCTAATCAGGCTGATGGTATTAAAAATGATTTCCACTGGCTTTCCTTTTCTTTCTCATTGCTGGTCTCTGCAATGCTTATCCTCTCCAATTCTATCTGTTTTGTTACCTCTCGGTGCCTCAGTAAACACAGACCAAAAATTTCAATTTAAATAGAGAAAAAAGGTATCTGTAGCTTAACTAAAGAAAGCTATCTAAATATACAATACTTAGAAATAACACCCTAGTTAATCATGAATATAATTGCTAGTTGCAACCCTGGAAAATAGAGAATGTGGCAATCTGAGAGGTTTGACCTTTGCTTAATTATGTGTCTGTTTTAATGTCTTACCGAGGCCAAAGTGGGCGACAGGCTCCATCTCACACAGGTAGCCTGACCCACCATCTATAATCCGTGTGTGTGGGCCACTCTTCTTTGTGTACACCACCACTTTAGCTCCTCTGGCAAAAGCACCAAACTTTGTCCGAGGAATCACCCGCAGCCATGAGTTAGTGAGGCCCTAACACACAGGCAGAATGAAGCAAAGGAGGGGTTGGAATAAGGTAATACAACCTACTGAGTTTCAAGTGTTATTGGAGCATACACTCTCACCTGGTTGACTTTGTAAACAGAGAGCGGCTGAGCTGCACTTTCACCGTGAGACACTAGCAGCTCCAGGTGCCCGTCACCATCAAAATCTGTGGCAACAGCTCCTGGAGATCCGTCAGAAAAAATGCAGGTAAACATTTATTCAAAACATTTATCATACTTATACTGGGAAATATAAATATAGTTCAACAGTTACAGTATGGGACAAATAACGAGGATCAAAAGCATATAAGTATCTCAGATCCCAAGTGGAGCTCTGATGCCATCTAATGGTTTGATGTAGGAACAGCAGCTGTAGAATTCAGTTAATAGAAATGAATGTGGTCACTGTGGGTTTTGGTTGAGTAATCTTCTGCATTGCATTACAAAGAACTCCATCACCCATGGTGACCTTAGCAATAACCAGAAAGCAGTATGGTCACTTTTTTGACAGCGTCAATGAAAACAGAAAATCTAGAAGCCTATTAAAAAGGTATAATTTATGGCTGTATGCAATGTTATATGCCATCACATATCGCACAACAAATTGATTAGTTAGTGTATGTTTTTATTCTTTATGTTTGTTTGCCATGCTTACCAGTTCCTCTTCCATCAGGCTCTGCAGCATCCCCAATATTCAACTCTTCAATCTGGGGGTCACCATGTTCTCTCCTGCTAACTCTATCAAAGCAAAAACAGATAAATGCCAAGACTTGGAAACTACCGAAGGTGATTTATCCAACTACTGTGTTTATGCAAAGTTTTGAAAAACTTAATGTCGAATTTTTGTCTTCCCTTTTTACCACATGTTAATGTGAAATATTCCATTTTGTTATATTTACCAAGAATTGTCAACATTTACAAGCACTTTTCAAACTTGAAAGATTAACTAATTGAAGGAAAAGTACCGATTTTGTTTTAGCCTGGACCTTATTTATAGCATGAAATACATTCAAAAACTAACCTGGACAATTTTGGAGTTACTTGAAGTCCTTTGCATTTAGATCCATCGTGCTGGCGTACGTATCCATTCAATTGAAGTAGTCGGGGCAACGGCATTTCAGCCTCTAAATACTGTAAGACATTATCTGCCACAAAATACCTTCATTTCACCAGTGTTCAATTATTAGTTGCTGTACTATCCCTCTGTGCCTTCAGAGTGGCTTTGTTGTCATCCGCGGCTTTTTAAATGCTTTATAAAGATTCACTGTAGAAACCATAGAGACACAAAGAGGTTACGTGGATGATTTCAGTGCCATGCGCCACCATAAAGGGAACTACTGTTTACTTCCCTTCCCCACCCATCATACTCTAAGGGCCAGATCTACAAAGTGCTTAATTAGCGTTTAGTAATTTGCCGAAACAATCTAGAGTTTTGCACGTGGTGTGACCAGCGTTTGCTGGTGATTTATCAATAGTGATCGGGAAAATAGCTACAGGTGCAAACGCGTTGGATACGCCCTATTTAAATGAGAATTTTGCGTGTGATGTGGTTTCAAGTGATCGTGGCATGGATTAGGATATCCCAGCTGACGTAGCTACTGACAACCCCGATGCCAGAAAATGTAGACTTGCCAGGAGTTTGGTAATTGCAGGTATGGCATGACTCCTCGTCTCTGGCTCCAAATCTACCTTGAGTTCTTCCAATAGTTCCCAGATGGCAGTGCTAGATAATAAACAATATGCTTTGATTATCTTTTTTTCAGTCATGCCAAATAAGGTCATTCGAGTATGGAAAATGCGTTCTCTCCGTCTCCATGCCTCATTTCGATGTCTCCTCCTTGCTACAATAACCGTTGCCATGAGTGCGCAAGAATGCTTACAGTTGGTTTGATCATCACTTTTGAGGCAGACAGATATAGACCTACTCACCAATTAGCTATATTGGTCTCAAGTTTGCTAAATCAGTTGTAGACCTACTGAATTATTTTTCCATGTTTCCTCTCCAAAAACATTTGCACCAACTAATATTGCATTTCTCGGAATAAAATAGGCCTAACCACTCCCAAAATATTTAAGTTTATTTTACAAAGTTTATTTTACTAATTTATTTCACAGTATTTTCAGTTTAGAAATGTTCATGTAAGGTTGAGAAATTCTTTCCATCTATAATTGCATATTACCACATGTAAACTGGTGCAAATGATTGCAGTCATGCCAATTAATACCTCCTTTCCCTGCGTTCAGAAAATACAGCCCGTTTTGCACTGGCAGAAGGGATCTAAGTATTGATAAATCACGTTGCAAGCACTACATTAATATATTACACTCCTCCGCACATCCACAGAAATGCGTGTGGCCGCCTTAAATTACATATTCATCAATCTGGAAGTACTAACTGGATAACGGTTTCTGTTTTGATGCTTTAGCAGCCGGATTCTTCTTTGTGTGCTCTTAGCAAATTAGTTTGTGTGGGTTTTTAGCGTGAGTAACTTTTTGCACGTGTGCAAACCTTTAATAAATCCGTCCCTAATTCGTTGTCCACATCCTCAAAATCAGATAAATATTCAGCCATGTTGCACAAAACTAGCAGTATAGTTAGCTGGCTGTCATGTACAAGAGTGAAGTTGATGCAAGTAAACAGCAATTCATGTTGCTGTGGTGCACGGCAGGGACATCGTCGATGTGACCGGTTTGTGTCTCTATGGTTTCTACAGTTAATCTTAGTAAATCATTTAAAAAACCTCAGATGACAACAAAGCCGCTCTGAAGGCACAGAGGGATAGTACAGCAACCAATAACTAAACACTGGTGAAATGAAGGTATTTTGTGGCAGATATGTCTTATTTAGAGGCTGAAATGACGTTTCCCCTACCACGTCCATTGAATGGATATATAAGCCAGCGCGATGGATACAAATGTCTAAATAAGGACTTCAAGTAACTCCAAAATTGTCCGGGTGAGATCATTATGAACGTATTTCATGCTAGAAATAAGGTCTAGGCTAAAAAAACTGTACTTTTCCTTTAAATTTCAAGCTTTCTGAATAATTTGCAAGATCAATTGGAACCCTGCTTATCACATTGTATTTTCATTTGACTCTACTGTCCAAAGTACAAAGCTCTTTGGTCAAATTATATCTTTACTTGACAGTGAGATCTGCTGAACAACATTGCAATAAATTATTTACAGTACAGAATGTTAGCATCTTTCATGTAGCTTTTAGTTTTCACAATATCCAGCATTAAAAAGAATTCAACATTTTAGTGCACTTAATGTGCTGATTCTGGCTGTTAAAGCCGCAAGTTCAGCTAAATATTGATTAGCTAGATTGAATTAATTAGCCTCGGTACAGTTGTTTAAGCTTTTCTTTTTCCTTTCTTTTTTTATTTTCAGTGCCAGAGAGCAGAATAAATTAGCTGATTCATCTCTATAAAGTAGACAATAGCAGAGCCATGTGCTGTGAAGCTGTGACCCTTGTCAGACCAGAAAGACCAATTTTCCCCCCTTGTGACCCGGTGTGCAAAAACATTCTGATCCAAGAAATCTCCGACCTGAAAACTGTTATTTATTGAAACTTAGTATGGGCTCCATTCTGAATCCTGTTTACACAAATATGCCAGATCAGATTTTCATTTAGACAGGATGGGCTCTCTCTACAATCAATCAACTGATATGTATCACATATTACATTTTGGGAGCTGAGTTCATTAATATTATCTTGAGAGGAAACGTAACCACGAGCCAAAAAGAGACCTGAAACTGTCTTAATGAAAGATTCATTCATGTGTGGAGGAGAAGGAGGTGGTGGAGGAGGAGGAGGAGGAGGAGAAGGAGAAGGAGGAGGCGGAATGCCAGACTAGATAAGTATCCTTGGCTGGGAATTTTAAATTCACCTCAGCTTTAAAGCTCAGCTTTAGAATATTAAATCAAGACCGAAGAGTAGTCCATTAACTTCATCATCAAAGTGCTATAAAAAACCTACTGTCATCTGCATATGTACAAGTAAGTGTGTATCCGATTATTTCTTTCAGTACCTGAAAAGTCTGTTGGCAGAGGGGCCTCTGTAGGCGATATTATTGAAGAAAACCTCCAGCTCGTTGTCATTGTCAAAGTCTGCAGCAATGACGGTTCGGACGGGGGATGGCATGGAAAACTTCTGGGAGGCTATATCCTAGGGAAAAAGGCACATCAGTGAAACACAAACACACTCATCTAATACATTAGTAAGGAAATTCAGAGGCAGCGATCACAGAGCATGTTTATTCAGTTTCTGCAAAATTCTTATCGCAGAATTGATGTATATTAACCTACAATGATAATCACAGGTTTTTGCATCAAATGCATGAAAACTTTAACCCCTTTTTTATAGAAAAATAACAAAAATATTTGACTACTGTTCTGATTGACTTTTTTATTTACATCTTTATAAGATGTACCATTATCTGTTTTTATTACCACTGTGAGTGTCTTTAAAGTTATTTGCTTGGTTCATTAAATACAGTATGATAATTCTGCAAATGTAAAATGTAAAATCTTTGTCTTTCATGGATTGTCCACAACAGACATGTTTATCAATAATAAGTGTCCAGTCCTTGAGTTGGACAGCTCTGGTTGCTTCTAAAGCCCAAAAATAAGAACAAAGAACCTTTTTACATTATCTGGCATGAGAAAAGTAGACAGAAGCTTCCCCCCACCCATCTACCACCCATCAAGAAAAGAAAGGAGTTTATGCAGTATAGGAGTTTTTGCATGAGAAAGTAACTGATATTTCCCTGCTTCAGTGACACGGTGATAAGTTGAAAAAGAGTTATAGAGCACCCCTTCATCCCCCACAGTATTTACTCCCTGTTTTAATTATAAGGCTCATAAAGCTGCAGGGATGGGGGGCTGCTCACAGTGACCTTCTGCTTCTCAGGTGAAGGAGAGGGGACGGCCATCTGAAGCCATGAGGGAGGAGGACAGGGACTGCTCTACATTTACACTATTACCATATGTGCATGTGCCAAAAGAAAAAGAAATTGACTTTCAACTAAACTGAATGGAGCAATTAAAGTCAATTAAAAGCATCTCAGAGCAGTTGATTTAGGATCAAAACAAAAAATTATCAAAATTGTGTTTCCTCTTTTTTCCAATTGTTTTGACTGAACATAAAATTGAAATGGCATTTTAGTACATTGCCAACTTTTATTTAGTTTATTGTATACCAAAAGCTGTAATAATGATAATTACAATTAAAAAAAAGTCTTTATTTATTTGTTACAAAAAGGCACCAGCTCAAACTTGACTCCACATCAAGTTAGTAAACTTTAACAACTTCTATTTGGGACTTCTTCCATCTATCCTAATATATATTCTGTGCATGTGGGTTTATGCACTTGAGTGTTCTAAACCTATTGCAAAGAAAACCTCCCCAATAGATTTTAATTAAAGCATAAACAGGCCTAATCGGCAGTTTTCACTACCACACCAAGCTGCTGGTTCAGCCCAATTTAATTGGCGGTTTACTGAACTGATACAACAGCTTCATTATGCATGCCAAAGGTCAATGCGGCTATTGAAAGTGTCAGCTCGTGTGGGTGAAACAGGTCTTAAATATGTTGTGGGCTTGTGATTTAACAATCTTGGTTTAAAAAAAAAAAAGGTTGTCCTGCTAATTCAATTTGTCTCCAGCAAGCGTGTTTAACAGCACGTGAGTGTGGTTCTGATAGAACTGTCTCTGGGCTAAGCGTCACCCATTAACCCCTTATTTGACCCCTATAAAGATGCCTCATGTGACGTTTATGTCTTCGGTAAAGGATGTGGGTGCAGGCAGTGACAGGTAGATCACAGAGCATGAAACCTCTGCAGATTTACACGCAGCATGGCCTATCTCGCTCTCTGCTGCTTTTTAAGGTAGAACGCAAACAGATGCACGCTGCTGGCTGTCTTGCAGGAAGCTGTGTGTAGAGTTATTGATCGAGTAAATCACTACCCATGCGTCTTTAAATACCACTTAAACACAAAGTGGGACCAGCTGTGAGTGGTGCTAACTCATTAGCCAACTGTTAGTGCTGATAACATTGTGATTCACATTGATAATTGATGAGATTAGCTGTTTTTATGCTGCTTGCTCTTTAACATTGATTTCAGTCAGAGGGGATAGAATAGAGACCAACGTTCACTCTCTCTCTCAAACACCTACATCAGCAGGCGAAATAGATTATTTGATGTGGCGAATCATTAAACACTTAGATTGCTGATGATCAGGGAGTTCTGGTTACTCTGGATTATCCTGCCTGAGAATGCTAGAAAGAAATAATCTCAACTTTATCTGATAAGATCTATATGCACCCCTTAGTCAACAACAGTCGGTCACTTTCTTAATAAATGGATAAATAAATAAAGGCTTTAAATGACCAAAAACTGCTTGCAAAGTTGTCTGGTGATATACACTACCTGACAAAAGTTTAATTTCACTGCGTTTTCTGGTAGCGTATTTAAAAACTACAAAGAAATTAAGTCATAGTGTCTGTATTTGACTGATCTGGATTAATTGGATTCATCACAAAATACTTGAATTGTTAATGCATAACGTGACAGCAGCAGAAATTTAGATTTAGAACATATTTTTGCAAAATACAACACTTTTTAAATGGCTTTGGTTAATTTTTAAGCAGACTTCATATTTCTTAATTTGTAAGACATCACAACTGTATTTCATGAGTGCAAATAGAGGTAATTCACCCAAAACATTTCAGTTTTTCTACACCTTGCTAGTGTGTCAGTAAATTAGCCAGTGACACCAAAATGAAAAGTTGTCTTGTGTGAGCTTTACAGATCAACGTGCTCAAATGTTATTTCCTCATGACAGTCGGATCTGTTTGTCATCTGATTTTATTTGGTTGTGGGGGTCACATGATGCTTTTTATTAGATAAAGACAACATTGTACTAAACTGCATATAAAAGGAATCTGCAGCTGTACATATATATGGAGGCATTGGGAGGTGGTGTCTGTATAGTAGTAGCATGTTTTACAAGTACTGTGCAAAGAAATCCTTTGGCTGGTAATCTACAGTATATCATTGTTAACATTTGATCAAGTGCAAACCATAATAACCAACACTGGATTAGTGGGATTGGACATTATCCCAAACAGCAATATAAAATCAAATAAAATTTCACCTATAAAGCATTGTTCATACAGGAGTAGCACAAAGTGTTTTATATAATCAAAACAACAATGTTTACATATATTAGAAAGAACATGAAATAACAATTCAAACACAACAATTCAAACACAACTATCT